>VFFE01007182.1:1324048-1371693 GCA_008921705.1 Burhinus oedicnemus
CGACAGAGCAGGGATGGTCAGAAAGCAATCGGAAATAGGTTCTGTGGACTATTTTCCATCCTTTTTCTTTCTCTCCACTTATGAAGACTTTTAAGATACTTGTAGCAATTTACAAAACAAGAGATTGCTTTTGATTCTATTTAGCTCCCAGCGACTGATGACAAGTGAGGAGTGCTCTGCACCTCAGCACCACCGAGCACCAGAGCCTGCCCTGCTGCTGGCTTTCCCTTCCCTGCTGCTCTCAGCTGTTTTCACTCTTGGACTCCAATCTCTTGTTTCAACTTCCATGGCATGCTTTATTTTTTAACAGAGCAGTAACTGTATGTGTTAAGCATTAGAAACACCAGCCCATTAACAACGTAAAACAAATCCAAGAACCAAAATGGCTACAAGGAGACAAAACCAAACGCAGCAGTATGGTTAGGCCAACCCAGTTTTGTTCCAGAAAGAGGTAAAGGAGGGGTTTCCAGTGACATGGTTTTTCTATCAGAAACTTGCCAAAACTTTCTGGAAATTATTTCAACAAAGAACTTTAATCAGGATGGAATAAAAGAGATGCCCGACACAGTTACTTCTGCAGCATGGAGTGTTTCAGCAGGAAAGAGAGGCAATCTAGGAAACCCTCAGCACAGTATTTCCTGCACGCCCCCGAGATGGTGAAGATAGCGTGTCATCTCCACCTTCTCTAGTAGCAAAGGAATCACTTTGAAGCCAGACTCTCCCTCAGTATAGTGCCCTAGCCAGAGGACTGGCTAACTACTTGGCAAAGTCTTGTTCTCCTCTCAGAACAAAGAAAAAAGTTTTTTTAAATAAATCTCAATTTCACCCCAATGTAGATATCTTCATGACGACCAAAAAAAAAAAAAAAAAAAAAATCTGTTTGGCTAGATCACTGCTTCTGTGCCTTCCCTCTTTTACTGAAAGCTGAAGGTTTCACTGAATTATAGTAACGCAAAGGCTACAGGCCCAGTTTGATTCTTCATGAAGTGTGAATGGCCAGATGACATCAGCACGTATGTGAGCTTTATCTCATGACAGTTTGCTTTATCCTTTCCTCCCCTATGAGGTAGCAGTCATCTATGCAGTTCTTGTGCAGCAGGGAGTCTGCTGGTTGTGTAGACAGTGAGAAATTCCAGCTGGTACATCCTGTGGCTGTCTGTCTTCTCCATCATCTACTTTAAATCCTTCCACTGGACACCAGTTCTGGTGTCAGTTTAATGCACTGATCTTCTTCAAAACCAAAAAAATTAATCAAGCTCCAAATCTCTGAAAGACTAAAAATAAGGAAAGACTCCTCTGGACTTCAGAGAATTTAAAGCCCAAGGACTTAGAGAGCTGAGAAGAACTCAGCCTGTCGTAAGACGCACAGGATGTCTATCTAGCCTTAGAAAAGCTCTCAAGAAGAATTATTAAGATTAAGCCAGTATAGCCATCTTACAAAAAAAAACTAAAATTCATTCAGGGTCACTAAACATAAAAGTATGAAATCCATCCCAGGATGTATCATTAGATCTTTGTCCCGGTCATAGTCTCTCCTAGACATCACTATTGGCAACTGCTGGAAACAGCTTACTGGGCTACATACAGAGTAGCTACTTGCTACTCTGGCAATTTTTCTGTTACATCCTTTTTGAAACAGCAATATCCTCAACAGACAGACACTCATGTTATTCTACTAAATTTCCAAGCAAGCGAACAGTAATAGTCATAGCTAAAATAAAATTCTTTGGAGATTTTAGCCCTGAAATTACAGATGTGTTAGAGATTGTATTAATTCAGTAAGGTCTTTGTCATTGAATTTACTTGAGATTCTAATTCAAGTATCAACAGAGATGCCTTGCAGTATAAAATAAATGGAATATATAATAGAACATGATATAGAAGATAACAGTGTCAAGTGAAAGTCTTCCATCTTAATAAATGCTTTCCACAATTTTTCTTCTTTTAAGCTTTTCCAGAGATTTCTTATCCTACCATCTACAAATTCCTGCTCCCACATCTTTCTGCTTTCTGTTTGACACTTCCTCCTTGTTATAGAAAACATTAAGCACATGAACTTTAGCCATCTCAGCCACTGGGCAGATCCCTGAATCATTGTTGCAATCACAAAAACAAAACAAAACAAACCTAAAACAAAACAAACAAAAAAACCCACACACACACAAAAAAAAAGAAAGAAAACAGCTAAAGAAACCCTGGCCACCCAAACAAAACAACCCCAACACACAGATTCTTTACTCAATAACTTTGCTGTAAAATTTAATGAGAGTACATGGAATGACATCAGTACACTAGTACGAAATCAAAAGCAAAGTAAAAATTTTCTCAGCATTATAACCTACATAATCAGAGTTGAGCGGATCATTTTGAACACAGGTACGTGAACTAAATAAATACTTTGTTTACTAACATATATTGAATATATGAAATAAAGGCCTCACTATCATATAGTGTGTCATGCTATTAGCAAACATAACTATATTACAAGAACAGAAGCGATTTATTTATATATATGTATATGTGTATATATATATAGCCTTATTCTTTTTAGTTCAGGAAGAACTGCAGAACAAGACTGACTATTTCAGATCTACAAAACTAAAATTTTATTTTTTTAATGAGCCAATGAAAAAATTAATGTTTCAAGTTGGGACAAAAAAAAAAATCATTTCTCTGCTTTTTTTCTACAAGACTGCCTGGAAGTGTTGTCTCAAATAAATGCAATTCAAGAAAAAAACAAACAAAAAAACAGTATTCTTCAAAGATAACTGATTGATGGATTGATTACTGACCAGTCGATATGCAGCATGCTCTGTGACATTTGAAAAAGTATTTCAAAATTTCATTTTAACACATACTCCACTAGTAATGAAAAATGTGCTGTCACTGATAAGTGGCCTTACCAGGAGAGTTTGTGGTGAGAAGGCTTTGAAAGAAGGAAATGGAAAGGGTACGGCCTTTCATTACATTAGGTAAATCTATTTGACCACAGAGAGGTTGAGACTCTGCTGCTGAGGTTACAAGCTAAACAGGCCATCAACTTAATTAATGTATGACTTTTAAACCGAGGACACATTTTAGCTACACCCAACGATCAACGTAATTCCTTTACAAGGTTAACCCTCTGCCACCAGAGCCGAATTTGGCAGATAGCCCGCGAGCAGCACGGCACCGCTCAGGAGCGTCTCCTAAACCACCTTGGGGGAGCAGTCAGTTCTCAGGCTGCTGGCGGCCAGCTGTGGCCAGCTGCACGCCGGGGAAACGCAGCCCTCAGCCTGGCTGCGAGCGATGTGCCAGATGACCCCCTTCTCTCAAAAACATGGTGGAAACAACTGCCATTCCACTGCCGCCAAAGCCTTCCTCCCCTACCACGAGAGAAAAAGGTGGTCAAATCTGGGTGATTAGCAAAACTGTGTTTCCTACAGACTTCCGGCAAGTACATCCTGCACAGTGACAAGTACATTATCTTATTCTTCAATTCTGCCTTAAAATCCCATTCTTCTGCTCCTGTCTTGCATACAAACCCAATATTTCGGATTCCTGGTTGCGATGTTGTCCCAGGGCTCTCAAAGCTGCAAACTGTTACTCATGCAAAAGTGTCATCCTGAAACTTGAAACCAGGTGAAACTTCCCCATTGCCTCCTTCCCTCCCTTCCCTCAGCCCAAGAGCTCTCACCAGCTTTGCAGAAGCTTTTACCAAGTTGCAGGAGCATTTGAGCACACCTGGGTTGAGCCTCAGAAGCTGAGGAAGGATGTGTAGACATTGATGGAAATTACGCAAAGCAAACCCAAACCCCCCAAGAGGTTTCATGTCACCTCTGCTGTGCTCCTGGGCTGCTATAGCTAATACAGCTTCCCAGAGTGTACAAACACTGCTTTCAAAACTGCATTTTGGGCCACTTTCGCTGTTGGCTAGAACCACATCCAAAACATGCCTGTCTTTCTCTACTTGCAAATAGTGTCAACTAAACTGAAATTTGTGATATTAAGCACAAGAGCACCACTGAAACAGAAACACCTCGATATTGTAAGGCAGTTGCGTTTTCTGGCACGCACCAAGGACCTTGTCTGAACAGGGGGCTTGGCTGAAATGGGTCATGGTTACCTTCTGCTTCACTTCTACCTCTGGAAACCCCTGGACTGGGGCCATGGCAGAGCCCGTCTGTCCTGAGTCTAATCCTTTAATTTCCTGTCTGACACCACCCCAAAATACTGCATCCTCTAACACTTGCATGAAACCTGTAGATCATGCTTAGCCTAGAGCTGGGGGTTTTTTGTTTTTGTTTGGTTTTGGGTTTGTTTTTTTAAGCAAGACATTCATGTTTTGTTTCGTAGGCATTTTGTGACAGAGGCACAAACCCAGATTAAAAAGGGGATTAACTAAATAGAAATTACACCTTAGATGATAACCATAGCCAACGTGTGGCTGCTCAGCTCCCTTCTCACAGACACTCTCTCTTTCTGAACAAATCACATGTCCTGAAAGGGTCAAAGGAGCTCCAGAAGCCTAAATAAGAGGAAACCCTGTGTAGTGAACAGATTTGCTCAGGTTCTATGTAACACTAACTGTTTAATAAATGACTAATATGTTACCTCTACAATGTTGAACACAAACACTGGGACTATTTCCTGTCTGTCTTTCTTCTTATAGGGAATTTGAAAAAAAAAAAAAAAAGTTTAGGCAATTTGAAAATGTTTTCCTGTCTGCCAGCACAGCAGAATGCCACCTGCCTACTCCATTGCCAGCCAAGCTTCAGCAACCAGCATCAGGCGGTTTCCTTCTCCAAGAGTAAAGTTGGGATTTTTCATGGTCCATGTCTTTTTTTTTTTTTTTTCTTTATACCAGCAATTGATTCCACAGAAGTAAACAATTGACCATCAATCACCACTTCACACTTTGGGCAGGGAGGGGGGACAGACCCATGACTTCCTTTACCTTTGGCTGTTCACGCTCTTCCTTCTACATCACACGTCTTCACTTGCCCTCCTGACAGCATCAGCCTTCACCCTTATCTCTCTCTCCCCTCAGCATTGCTACCTATGTTTTCTATGGCACAGGGAGGGACACTGTTTTCACCACGGAGTCCCAATGGTGCCACAACACAAAGGCTCAGCCCGCCAAGCAGCAAGCTGGTGTGGGGCAGGTCGCCAGTGAAAGCCCCACAGACAAAATACAGAATTTTAATACACCTCTGCCTCATATCCATACTGTAACTCCAAGTACCTCAGTCTCCTTGCACGGCTAGGTCTGCTTGAGCTTGCTATATTTGAAAAAATGGCAATGGGACCTTTGTGCCCAAGAAGTGATGCCCACTTAGACTACCAGTGCAACATCAGCGCAACTGATAATGATAGACCCAGAGCTGGGGGTAGATCTGCTGCAAGTGATAGTTTTTGATGAATTGCTGGCATAATCTCATCTCCTTTACCAGCACGTTTGCATTGCCAAGACTGGCTTGGTCTAGGAAAGCCAGGTAGTAAATGCAATTCCACTTGGAGCCAGAGCTTGCTTGCTTTCTTTTCAACATACTAAGAATGGGTCAGACAAAGCATCCCGATTTACTCAGGTGGAGGGATTTTTCAGAGGAATGGAAAAGGAGTGGGTGCGGTGGCTTATGCTAATTATCATCTATTTATTTTGGGAGATAAGCTACTTATACATGGTATGTTTGGTTTGGATTAACTTTGGCAGACACCAAATGACTGTCCACAGTTTGACCTTGACATGAGTAACTGGCCTTTGGCAGGGAGGGGGGACATTGACAGATACTGCCTGAAGAAAGGGATCAGTCACAACCCAACTGCTGCAGAAGTTGCTCTGGGCAACAGATCAGGGCTGGGAAACACTGGCTGGAAATGGCGAAGAGAGCAGAGGGGAAAAAATACAAACCGTGGTCGGAAAAAAACAGAGAGCAGGGAAGCAAGGTTGATCGGGGGTACAGACACCTCCTGTTAATATAATTTGGTTTGGAATGGCAGTGTTTGTACCGAGCTGAACTTGAGGACAGGAAAAGGCAGACAATAGCACAAAGCCGCTGCATTGTTCGCCCCATGTGCTCTTTTCTTTCCCCTTGGCTTACCCAGCTGATCATTATGCAACCCATCCACTGGGCTAATTTTCAACCTGTCCAGGATATTCTCAATTATGTATTCTTCATAGAATGTCATGGTTTATTTTTAAAAGGTCCAGAATATTTCCTGTGATTAATGTCTGGATTAGTCGTTGTTTTACAGGGTATATAGACTTGGGTAACAAATCTTAATCCCGACTGAAAGGGCAGTTCAACACGAGCAAGCTTTTAATTTAAGTATCTTAACAAAGGGATTATATATTCTTCCCCTTCCTTACAAATCTTCAGAGGAAAAATGCAGCAATGGCAGATGAAGTGGGGCATGAAACACATTGTTTTCTGTTCTGGGAAGGTCTGCTTAAAAACCGAGCAGATTTCAAAATGACAAAACAATTTTTCCTGGCAAGTTTGGTATCAGGCTTTGTTTTGCTAAACCTGATTATGTACTTTGGCTGCTCAGCACAAGCATATGTTCCAAACCAATTTAGTCCCTGCTCAGAATGAGTCTCCTTATTTGTCCAACAGCTTCGGAAATCATTTTTTCATGCTGACTTTGAGTGACCATGTAGCACACACTGCAAAGGTATTCCAGGGACAACAGACCTCTGCAGCAACTGAAAGCCCAATTCAAGACTTTGTTTTTTTACTCTTCTGGTCAAGCAAGCTGCTTTAATAAAGCTCTTCTGTTTGTTTTTAAACCTGCTAGCCACATTGCACGTGTTCCAAGGGAAATGTCAGTCAGAGACTGCACTGACTATAGGGTGAAATATTATAAACGTGGACAAAAGGGTAAAAAAAAAAAAGTCAGGATTTCCAATATAGTCCTTATTTGCATGCATTAGTACAACATGAAAGTCTTCATATGTGCAAAACTCAGAATTAAAGATGGAAAACATGCCCAGATCTGTATAACCTCTCCCACAGCTTCTTGCAAGATCTTAGCTGTTCTTTTTAAGACCCTTTCAGTGTTCTGTCCAGTTCATTTTCTAAATCCTGAATGAGAAGATTTCTGGCGTTGTCTTCACACAGGCTGGACCAGTGGAAAAGAATGATGCACAGGTCTCAATAGCCAGAACCTCCCCTTCACATTTATCAGACAGCTTTTTCAGATTCAGGACATTCTCATATGGACAAAACTACCAAAATCCTCTCAAATAGTGCTGTACCTTTTGCAAACACCCCTCCACTAGCACTAAATACTCCCCCTCACTGGCATCCATACATTTCCCATGCAGTGAATATTTACTGGACATACTCTTCCATTCCTCCTGAGAGAAATTTGCAAGAACACAATACAGTTGTGTTTGATATGAGAGTAATGCATCTAAATATGTGAAAACAAAAAAACCCCAACTAATAGCCATCAAAACTGTCACCTGGTTTGGACTAGAGGCAAGGAAAACCAGTCTCTCTGGGGCCAATGAAATGGTAACTAGAGGAATGGGGTCTCTCCGTGACTAGACAAATTATGGGTTGTCAAACTTCTTAATCACCGCTGCTGTACTCCCTTGGCCATGGTGAACATATTTGTCAGCTTAGGAAAACCTAGGCTGGGCTTAAGACTCACAGCTCAGCTAGAGACCCCTTCCCTGGCAATTTCATCATCACAGCAGCATCACCATTGGGCCTTATCAACGGGTTGGACAGGCCACCCAAGATAACCCATAATAGGCAGGCAGAAGCAGTGCATACCAATGCTTTTAGCTATGCATAGTGACAGTGAGCAAACAAACTCCATTGAACATTTTGGCCGGTGTTAATATGAGTTAGCTAATATAAGAGATTAACCTCTCTCTGCTTCAAATCACCCTTCCTGCAAACGAAAATAAGTATGCCAACTTGCACACCTCAAGCAAAAACTTCAAGCAATAATGATTGTTGACAGACTGGCACTATAACTATCACGCGCTGCTTTTCCTCGCTCAGTGGGAATGACAGATATTTCAGAGTTTCTGAGTGTCTTTCACCCTCATGGAGCAGAGGACAGGCAGCCCCAGGCACAAAGAAAGTTGCTCCCTTTGCTTTCAGACACCTCAGATCTGTTTCTGGAAGGAAAGATTCAGGCTTCCTGTTCCATAGATTCCCCTGACAGGTGGACTGAAGGTTCTCCTAAAAGAATTTACTAAAAATCTTTCCCAGGATACTGACAAGTCTCCCTACAATGGAAGGGGAAGGAGGCAGGGATCTGCTACGCAGAACAACAAGAAAACTTCCCTCCTTAACTTCTACCAAATTATCTGTGGGTACAGGACAAAGAAAATGCAAAACAGGTCCTACTAACCTCAGCTCTGGGCCCTATCAATCTCTTGAAGAGCAACCTCCAGAGATTTAGGGAAAAGCCATTCAGTTAATATGGGTCTTCTGCAAGAGGAAAATCACTCTTAGCCTATTTTCATGAAAGCCACTTACTGAGCTTGGTCACATTTACATTCCTCCCTTCCTTCCAGAGCCACAAAATACAGAGTCAAGAGGTGTCTAGAATAACGTCTTCAGCAGCAGTGCCTACACATGTCTTCGTAGGAGATTAGATTAATATTTCCAGGCCTCCCCCCATTAACCATGGTGCCTTCTGCCTCCAGGTACTGAGCTGAGGAGAACAGGCCAGTCATACTGACAAACAGTTTCTCAAACGTGACAGGTTTCTGCTGCTCGTGCATGAACTCACTTCAGGATCTTCTTGTAATGTAATCAGGCTGAAACAAACTCTTTCAGTCTGAAGTAATGGATTGTGTTTCTGCAGGCTCAGGAAGGAGAGACCTGGAACAGATAATCTTTTGTTGCTATCGTGGCAATCCCACCCAGGGCAGCCTCTGGGGACATGACATGACAGGGCTTCACACTCCATCAGCTTCTGGTTTACAAACTCTGGGTGGTCGGCCACACAGCACTGGCTGCCAAATGCTCAGCCTTTCCTCTGGTCCAGGGAAGTCCATCCCCGGACTGCGTCTTCTCCCAGAAGATAGCACTTGTCCAGGCCAAGCCCAAACTTATCTTCTCTAGAGGGAGACCATCAAAGGAAGGAGGACTAACAGGCTCTTAACTGTCCATTCGGTTCAACAAGGTTGCACTCATGGCCCAAAGTAATGGAGTTTTCTCCTGTCTCAGCAAACCGCAAGAAACCGCAGCACACAGCTCCCCCTTAGTTTTCTCAAGTCCACTGACAGGACAGCACAAGCCAACTTAATGACTTTTCTCTCTTAAGCCATTAGCAAAGAGGAGATATTTGTACTCCCAACAGAGCAGCTGTGCAATATCTCACAAAAAGCCAGTGCTGACCTAATTGACACACACCCTGCCCCACTCTCCTGATGAAGCCAGAGATCTTTAGGTCCCCCATCCTAAGGGCACCAATAGGCCTTAGTTGCCCTGACCAGCCTCACCCAGGACACTCTGCCTAGGGGCCCAGGAACCCCATTGAAGCTAACTGCCCAGGATCCCGCTCCGTCCCCACACTAACTCTCTAAGAGCAGGGCTAGACAAGCCAGGAGCCAAGCAGGGCCAGGGTGGTGACAGTGAGAAGATCCATCTACAGCCCAGTAACCGTGCAAAATGGTGACATTACAGGTCAAGTCTGGGGTCAGGCTGGGATGTCCAGTGAAGATCAGGAGGGAACACAGTTGGGCACAGGTACACCGACAACATAGCTCAGGTTCACCTAATTGTCAAGTGTTGACCATCATATCTTTGGACATCAAGAGTTCCTTGACATCTTCCAGAATGAGTTTGGATCTCCAAAGTCACTTCCAGTTCCAGCTCAAAACAAACCTCTCAAGCCAGACAACAACCATGAACTACAAATAATATGCCTTTTTTGGTGCTTGTTTCTTAACACCTTTTGTTACATCCAGGTGCTCCAGGATGACTGTTGTCACCAAGAATGTCTGCTGTAGTGCTATGAGCTCACTACACGGCTCCTCTGACAGGGAGGAGACTAACTCAACAGCCCACTGCTTGGTCAGTGAGTTTCACCACTTTCCTTCTTTCATCATTTCCATCAGTATTTTGAGAACAGCCTCTCAGTCACCATCTTGTGCAGTTAAAAGCCTGCCTAGAGGGTTTAACAGCTTGAGATGCAAAGCCTGAGGATGCTCACATGAGACAGTGACACAAAAAGTGGAATTTGAGGACAAAGACAACAGATTTGCCCTAAAAGAATGGCACCTGCTCCCACCATTTCTTTTCATTTACCTTGAATGCAAAGTAAGGAGGGACATTTCACCAGGAGGTGATGAAATTTGTCAAGACTACGTACACAAGCATGGAAACATTCAACCACACACCCTATAAACTTAAGCGTGGGGTTTTAACCATTCTGCTTGCTTTAATGCTTTTGCTCTGTTGCTAACAACATCATGCTTCCTTTTAATTCTGATAAATCCATTTCTTCTGGAACATTGCTACCAATTGAAGTTGTTTTGACATATTTCATAGATAACTGCATTATAGTTATGAGTTATTTGCTTCCTCAAAAACAATTGCATTTAGCCAGCATGAATTGAAAAGTGCTACTGTAACGTGCAAGACACTGCCCTGCCTGAACATATACAGTCAAACTGTGAGAAGACATTCACCAGGGCTCCTAGACCAGGACTAAAAACTCTTGGTCGAGCAAGCACACACACAAGAAACTCACCAAACTGTGTAAGAGCTGCTTGTGTAGATGAACAAGATGGGGTTGCGCAATCTAGCAATAATTTTCCATTTTCTACTGCTGCAGCTTTTAGGCACAATGCTCCCTTTTTAATTAAATGCCATTCTGCTCTCTACCAGAAACATATTTGTTTCTAAGTATTTGTTTTTAAGCAATTCCAGGAAACAAGCCCTCTTGCCTGTTCCTCCCCTCCATCCTCCCACCTCCCCTCTCCATCCCCTGGAAAGATGCCTTTTAATTCTGACCCTCCACGTATCTCCAAGCTAATCCATGAACAACTGCACCGAGGGAGAAAAAAGCATGACAGCTCTGCTTGGGGCCCAGGGAGGCGAGTCTTGCAGAGGCCCTTTTGTTGTTCCCCAGGTAGGATGTGTAGCTCTCCATCCATGCAGCCCAAATTCCTTTCTCACCACACCCAAGGTCATTTTAATGAAAATTCCAAAGCCCACGCCAGGGGGATAGAATTGCTCCTAATCCTTCAGCAACACGTCATTTGATCCCCGGGCCCACTGGGGTTATTATTGTGTGTCTGCAGAGCACAGCAAAGCAGACAGGAGTAGAAAAATGGCAACCACTGCAGGAGATCCGCTTCGCTTTCCCAACCTTTCTTTCAGATCGCCCTTTTTTTTTTTTTTTTTTTTTTTTCCTTCAGAGTACATTCACTGCCTGCCAGTTTTCAAGGGATAATGCCATGTTTTAAGTCACCCTCTGCCATCCCCTAGAAGCTGCACACGTTTTTAATGAAATTAATGAGGAAGTTTAATTTTAAAGGCAGATTGTTTCCTCTGGTTTGCATTTTGAAAGGAACTGCATGTCTGTGTGGTCCACGCCTTACAGTACTGCACTGATGTTTTACATCTGTGTTCAAGCAATGCTTTAGCATCATGAAAAACAACACAAAAAAACCCCAAAATTAAAGCAAAATAGCATTTTTGGCAGGATACGGAGGAGGAAAGTGCTAGTGAATCCAGTACAACTTCATTTTTTTTCTAGACTTCTTCCCACACTGACACGGGGGCCTGTGTTTTACCTAGAAAGCTTTTGGTGGATAAGGTAAGGTTTAATTTTTCTGCTCTCATTTAGTTGCCTCCCTGTGGCCTATCTGAGCAGCAATTCCCTTTCCCTGTCATGCTGAGATCTGGAAATCCACTATGTCCTTGCCTTAGGATGCCCCAGGCCTCACACAAATCTGCCTGCCTTTTCTCATTAGCACTACTTGCTTCCCTGGCACAGAGATTTCAGAGCTTTTCATCCCTGCCAAGTAAGATGCAGGCTTATAAATTAGCAAATTTCCTTACCGGTATGTAAGTATTTGTAGGGCTGGGCTCACAAACTATTTCCTACTCTCTCATCTTTTCCCAAAACATGAAAATTTCCAACGTTGCCTACAAGGAATTAGGACAGGGAATTTCCTCCTATAGAAAAAATAAAGCAGTTACAGTCTTGCACACAGGCTGCGACTGCTGTAAAACTTACCACAAAAAATGTCTCTCCAAGATTTGCAACGAAATCCGCCCAGTTCTTGTCTACTACCTTTCACTAGCAGATCTCAGAGTTGGGCATAGCAGAGAGCAGTATTGCTATCTCCAGGGAGAAATGGTAGCAGGAGAAAGGGAGCTGTTTGACCAAGGCCGCTAGGCATGCAACGTCTGAGAGAGCAGCAGAAAGGAAAACTTTCAATCCAGGCCAGGAATGTGTCCCAGTTTGCTCTAGATCTGATCTGGACAATAAAGGACCAGTGCCTCAGAACATCTCCTCTTCCAAATAGCTGCCTAACTCGCATTACTGTGGGATGAGGGGTAAGCCACAAGGTTTGGTCTTTCTGAATCCCTTTAAGTGTTTCACTGAACTTGCAGGCAACTTAATTTTCCTAGCTGCAGTCAGTTAATAGTGTATTGGCTCCACTGTGTACTGCTAAAGAAGAATTGCTCCTAAAAGTTATAAAAACACAGCTACTAACAGTACTTTGGCCCATGCCCTAGAAAGTAGCACATTTGAACATGCTACTCCAACTGCTCTCTTCATCACGAATCCCATAACTTGCATGTTACCATTGCACAACTGCACCTGTCCCTCACGCCACCCCTGATTCCTAACACTTGTTGAACTGCAGAGGAACAGGTTCAATTACATTGAATTTTACGCTATTGATTTTTCCTAAAGCTAATCCAAAATATATACCTGCCCCAAATACTGGCAGACTGGTGGCCCCATCAACAGAAAAGAGAAGTTATAACTGCATATCCTATCAGACAGACTACTTCATTGTTACCAAGGCCTGGAGGAGTCAGGACACATTTTTCTTTCCTAGAATTTTACAAAATACTTAAGAATTTTTAAAAACTGAGATTGCTTCACAGTATCATTACAGTATTTTCCCAGATATAAAAGCATTGCCAGAAACCCCTCTTTGCAAGTCATTGAGACAAATGACAGAGAAGCAAGACACCTCAGCAAAAAAAATGTGTTTCATTTATATATATAAATACACACACAATTTTTATATATTAAAAAAAATAAAATCTACTAATTTCTACCAGAACTGGGGGGTCAGAGTATGCAGAAATTAGTAGCTATATGAATGCCCAAGTACTACTACATCCTTTGCCCACCCACGGGGCACACCATGCATATTATCGTTCTGTCTCTCTTCAATTTACTTTCATTCACTACTAGCTTTTCCAAACAGTTATTATCCTGTAAATCATTCTTGTTTTGTATGATCTACTTCACCACTAGCTATAAAGAAACAGTAAATTGGGCCAAATCTACTGATAAACTGAGCTGGAGCCAGGGATGACGTAAACACACTTGCTTTGCCAATCCACCTTCTTCCATCCTGACCTGCCACACTTCTGTTATTCTAGGCCTGGGCCTGATCAGAGACAGCTCTTTGTGCCAAACAATTAGGTAATCACACACATACACACACAAAACTTAATAAAAAAAAAAACACACAACATAATTAAAAACATTCATCAGAATTGAGTTTGGGAAAGAAAAAAGAGAGCGCAAAATAATTGACAGAAAAGTGGGGGAGGATGTCATTGGGGTTGATATGTCAAGAATGCGTGGATTTTTTTTTTTTTAATTTTTTTTTTTTTTTTTTTTTGATGGGGCAGCCTAGCTTGTGTTATCCTGCAGCCGTTGTACAGCATGATAGGAGACTGATTGATTGATCACAACTCAGCTTGTCAATGACCAGCATTATAAAGGTTGATGTACCCCTGTGGAGGAACTGTGCTGACAGATTTGACTGATGGATTGAGTCCCACACCAGTCTGAATTGTAAAAGTTAATGCCATACCATGCAGGGGTCCTTCCTGATTGATAGGATGTTTGACTGGTTGGAGCCCAGTCCCACAAGGATCACAATTCTGGGGGTTTATGGCACACCGAATTCCTCAACCTGACACAAAGCTGGGCTCCAGTTCACATGCCTGTCTTACATGCTAATCAAGAAGGTTAATTCATGACAGGTGAGGATTGCTGCAGCTTTCTATTTGTTAAGTAAAATGAAGAAATGACTTAACGTGGCTCCTACCCTTGTGGATGGCTGCACAGCTTTGGGGACAATGTCCTGCTACTACAACATGTGCAACATCACTGCTGTGATCACAAAGGTCCATTATAAAGATCACTCAAGACAGCTTTAAGTAGTCAACCTTTTCCTCAAGTCACGCTTTCTATCTTCAGGGACTGATTCTTTCTGTTGAGGAGTGAGTCCTTGAGCCTTCAAACTGCATTGTCTCAGTATAAAACCTTTTTTTAGCTACCCTAATTCTACAACAGTACTGTCAGCTTTGTGCCTTTCTGCCCTACTGCATTCATACCAAAATAAAACATGAAACTGTAGTAGTAGGAAATAACTGCGTGTTCACACTGACCAGTTATTCTCCCAAGATCTGGTATGCTTTTAGCATAAGGAAATTCTACATAATTTACAAAATGATAATGTGGAGGAAATTTCCAAAACTATCAGAAGCACGGGTTCTATAGCAAGAAAAAATGTATTGGAGAACAGGTGGCTTTGGGGTTTTGTTTGGGGTCCAAAAAACCTTGGGTCCATTAAATCTCATCATCTAATGCTGTTTCTGTTGTTATCAAAGATGATTATTTCTATCTTATTGAGAGTCTTTCAATATCTTTCAGTTTTAATATCTAGTTTCCTATACACGCAGTCAAGAAACAACTAGAAGCTTGTTCCTTTTCAGTAATCTCCCTATCAATTAGTGTGATTTTAATAAGAAATGATGCAAATTATATGTTCACTCAGACTGAGGGTAGGTAAATATACCTGCTAAGATAACAGTCTGTATGTCACCTTCCTTTGGTACTTGGTTTTCTTGGAGAAGGGAAAGAAAGAGGTCTGAGGTGCGATAAAGTGTGAGCCTTTAAATATTGTGGAAGGGAAAGTACAGGGCCTAGAAGACTTTCACTTTTTCCCTCACAGCTAACATGAACTGAAGTCTCATGGAAAGTCTCTGCACTACATTTTTTGATGTGCATGATGTACTTTGTATTCAGATTTTTCAAAATCCCAAAGACCAGAAAAATCGTATGTGGCAGTACTGCTCATTACTGGCAAAGAACTAGCGCAAATCACAGAATCACAGAAGGGAACTCTGGAGATCATCTAGTCCAACCCCCCTGCCAGAGCAGGGTCACCTAGAGCAGGTTGCACAGGACGGCGTCCAGGCAGGTTTTGAAGGTCTCCAGAATAGGAGACGCCATCACATCTCTGGGCAGCCTGTTCAAGTGCTCTGCCACCCTCAAATGAAAGAAATTCCTCCTCATGTTTAGATGGAACTTCCTATGTTCTAGTTTGTGCCCATTACCTCTTGTCCTGTCACTGGGCACCACTGAAAGAAGGCTGGTGCCATCCTCCCAGCACCCTCCCTTTAAGTATTTATAAGCATTGATGAGATCCCCCCCCTCAGTCTTCTCTTCTCCAGACTAAAAAGACCCAAGTCCCTCAGCCTTTCCTCATAACAAAGATGTTCCAGCCCCCTAATCATCTTTGTAGCCCTCTGCTGTACCCTCTCCAGCAGTTCCCCGTCCTTCTTGAACTGGGGAGCCCGGAACTGGACACAGTAACCCACATGTGGCCTCACCAGGGCAGAGTAGAGGGGGAGGATAACATCCCGTGACCTGCTTGCTACACTGTTCTTGATGCACCCCAGGATGCTATTGGCCTTCTGGGCCATAAGGGCACATTGCTGGCTCATGGTCATCCTGTTGTCCACCGGGACTCTCAGGTCCCTTTCCACAGAGCTGCTTTCCAGCAGGTCAGCCCCTAATCTGTACTGGTGCATGGGGTTATTCCTCCTCCTCAAATACAGATATTGGATACATATATTGCAAGCACAGCCATATATTGCCAGAATTCCTTCAAAATAAGAAAGAGAATAGTCACCACAGGTCTTACGCAGAACAGAAAATGCAGGCTGAAATTAGAGCTAAACCCAATGTAGCCTCTGAGCTTACCTAAAATCCCAGTGATCTTGCTCCTGGTGAGGTCACTGAAGAGGGAACAGGAGGAAATCCCCACTTGGATTTTTTGGGCCATTCCATTACATCCTCTGAGAAGCCAGACAAAATCCAGAAGAATGGCAGGTTGGAAACCACAACCGTTCCCCCACAGGGTAACACGCTCCACTTGGCAAAGGAACAACAGCTGCACAAGCACTAAAGGGAATGGCTCTGCTACAAAGGAGCACAGCACCTCAGGCCATTTTGAAGAATAGACGTGGGTGAGATCCTTGGAGGATCGCACAAAGCAACAATGACAACACTTGCCCATCACTAGGATAAGCAAAAGACAAGCTACAGTTGGAAAGGTTACAGGAGTTAGCTGGAGACCCAAGAAAATGGTAAAAAGAACTAGCATGTAGCATCAGACCAACAGGTGACCTCCCTTCCTCTGAGACAGGAGACCATGGCCAGGACCGCAGGGAGGTGGAGGCTGGTGGGAGGAGGAGAGGTCCTCATGGGAGGCATTGCGAAGGAAGCTCATGCCTACAGGAAGAATGCCAGGTGTGGTAGAAGCACCTATGACCAGGTCTGTCTCCAGTTCTGGTTTAGTTCTATTACAGGAACAAAGTCCTCTTATGCCACTACCCAGCTCATGCTACATGAGCTAACATCGCCTACCCTAACCCACCCTGGGATGTTTCCCATGCCAAAACTTTTTGCACAGATCTCTTAGATTTGGCAGAAGCAGCCCTTTACCACCTGTAGGGATTTTCCATGCTGGGGGAATTCCTCCCTGGACAGAAGAGAGATTTCTGCCTGGCTGTTTGCTGCTACAGAGGCCTTCACTAGCTTGCAGAGACACATTTTAATGATGACCTGGGCCCAAGGATTTGTGGATTCATTACAGATATTTTCAATTTTACCTCAGTGATAGCTAATATTGACACTTTTTAACTTAAAACACAAAAGACAGCTCTGGTATCCACTAGGTACCCACCCACTCATTCATAAGAAAAAATGGTTAGTACCCCTTCAGAAAGAAGCAGCAGCATAACCACTGCTCCTCCCGCACCGTCTATGGTAGCGGAGGGCTGTACCTTGGGCTTGTTGCAGTGGCACGCGAGCAGCCAGGCAGGCGCAGCACGTTGCTTACCCATCCGTTCCAAATACAGAAGGATAAGACTTTTCATCAGAGGGATTAGAGTTTAAACATCTGGAAGTTAAACATTTCCTTGTTCAGTTAAATCTATTAGTTGTGTTTAGTTACATTCCCTCCTCAGCAGCCTCATCCAGTTGACTGCTATGTCACATATTCCAGCTGTTGCCTGAGCCCACAATTCCTATCCTTATCACACTGCTTATCACCCGCATGAAAAACCACCACCCCCTCCCCCCCCAAAAGACACTGTCATCTCTGGGTACTGCAACCCTTTCACAAGTAACTTAAAAACTTAAATGGGAGACAACACATTCAACAGAAGCCAGCATGTTTCAGCTGGGAAATGGACCTACACGAAAGTAACGAGGAGCCACACATCTGCTGCAGGAGAAGTAGCCAATGGTAATCTATTAGTAGTGCATACAGGTGCTATTATAACCTCTAAGTAGCAATACACCTCTGAGTTCAAAATACAAGACCAGTAAACCCTAGCGATTTTTTAGAACTCCATATCTTTCATCATTTTAATGATTGGGAAGGAGGACGACACACACGGAACACACATAACATTTTCTTTTGTCTGGAGCAGAGGTAGGAACTTATAGAAAGGGATGACCCAGAACACCACCAGTGGGAAGACTTGTACCTGGATTAAGAAACGCAGCTAGGACCTGTTATTATATAGATACATATTTCTGCCCTATTAGAAATTCAGACACAAATTCTAGCAACACATGGTGAGTGGAAAATTCTGACTTACCTATTTCCACTGACTCTTACATGTGAAACACAAAAATGTAAAGACTGTATAGAGGAAAATGAATCAGGGTGGTAACATACTTGCTATTGGCATGGAAAGATACATATATTTCAAGTTCTGATGTTTGTGAAAATAATAGTTTATTTTGAAGTTATCACCCTCCGAAACCAATAATTACTGTCACTGAAAATCATGATTTATGTAACGTCGCTAAAGTGGTTTGGATGCATGCATATTTAGGAAATTACATAGTTTAAAGGGGGAAAAATACATACTTAAGTATTAGAGCCTTTACAGCAATAGCAAAACCTTGACTTCCATTTTGCAAGACAATTATTCTGGATACAGTTATACCTTTATGATCAAAAGGTATCATAACAGCCTTACTTTAATTTTAAATTCATTCTACTGTTCCAGTATGTGTCATGCACTTTTTGGACATGGAAAAGACTGTGGGCAGGTCATACATTATTTGTACTGAATACTCACAAAGGAAATGTGACAGAATCTATCAAACTGATGTATGACTTCTTTGCCATGAGTCAGATACATTTTAACCTCCATGCCTGTATTCCACTCCTCCCACTGGTAAGAAAAAAAAAATATCTTCTCCATTTGTGTATGGAAACAGACATTAGTTCCACCCTTGACTCATACCTTGCTTTCATGACTCCTTCCAGCTGAACACTCTGAAGGTGCACACAGCAAAGCCTAAGTACAAAGATTCACTTTACCAGAGTAGCTCAGTCCAACTCTTACTCAACATCCTTTGCATCATTCCCTTGCTATAGATACTGCTCTTCCCTCCTGAAGGTCCACACAGCTTAGTTTAAGTGCAAAGATTCACTTCACCAGAGTAGCTCAGTCCAACTCTTACTCAACATCCTTTGCATCATTCCCTTGCTATAGATACTGCTCTTCCCTCCTGTGCAATAATGTTCTCCCATCAAGCTTTGTTTTTGTAGCTGTGTTATCTTCTTCACTGGAAGATCTGATATAGCATGAAGAACTCTCTTGTTTCACACACTACTAGATGGTCCTGGCACAACCAGAGGCTTTTTTCTTTCACCAAGAAGCTTTTGAACACTTGTCTTTCCCAGACAATCTGGTTCTCAGGCAAATTCTGGCAGGTGCAGGGCTAAATGCATATAGGCATCCTCTCAGTGAGTATGTCATATAGCCTAGAAAAGTTGCATTCCCCAAATTAGGAGTTAACTACAAGCAAGCGGTCTGGCTACCCATGAGAGTGAGAAAAGCTTCATTCTACATCTTCTGCTCAGTTCTGAGCCAGGACCTGAACCTACATCTCTAGAAGATGCTCAATTCTAAAATCTGTTTCTTCTCTTATCATTCTGCTTTGTACAAATATGCCAATATTCAATGGATACCCATATACTACACGAATACCTTAATAGTGATATTAGTCTCCCTTACTCTCTCCCTTTGGCCTAATCCCATATCTTTTTCCTGGGCATCTCTTACTACCTTTTTTGTCAGAAAGTTATTTTACTTGCAGCTGTTAACTATAGTCCCATAAATGCAAAAGGGCTATTTTGGCAACTGGTATATAGCTGGAACCCAAGACTTCCTTTCGCAAATACCAAACAAAAAATAAAAAAAGCTTTTATACTTGCTGAAAGAAAATCAAAACAATATTATAAGAAGAAAATTTAAAAAAGAATGCCTTACCACATCTTCTGACATTGTTTAATGAGGGGTTTTATACTGACTGTGTTCAGTGAAGGGGGCTTCTCTGAATGACATTTGGAAAGAATGTAGCTAAGATCTGGGTGGGGTGTGGGTGGCCTCCCTGAAGATATTTTCCTTCTCTATTCACGTAGCTCCTCTGTGATCTTCCTTCCTGTAACTTAATCACTAAACTAACATCAGAGACTGCTCCCACTTTACCTCAATGCATCACAGGGTTGACCCTTCCAGAAGATGTTACCAGCCAAATTACTTTTTTCCTCTTCGTGTTCATTTCCAGTACAATCAAAGGGGTGGGGAGATCTGCACTTAAACTGGTAAAATCGGGCTTTTGGCCAAGACATGTTTGCAAATAGGTGCCATTGGAAACTTCCATGCTGGGGCTTCTTTGCTTCATTTTTTCCAAAGGAAGTACGTGAGAGAAGGTAAGTAAGGTAGAGTTGTGTTCAGTTAACCAAGCAAACACGGAAGGAAAATGACAGAGCCTGAGGGGTAGAAAAAGGGAAGCAATTTGAGGATATAACACTTCTAGTTTTTTCACACCTTCTTCTTGCATGCGACAAAAGCTAGCTTAATGGAGGATCAAAAGCTATGGTCATCTGTTGGCTCTTTGAAAACTGGTGCAAAATTAAGCTAAGTGATCGACTATAGTCACCTTTGGACACTTCTACATAACTAAAAATCACCACTTTAATTGGCACAAATAGCAATCTCATCAGCAGTTCTACTGGAAAGGTTAAGGACCGGCCAGCCTTCAACATTGGACTCCTGTTAGCTGCAGTCCTTCTCACAAGGGTGATGGGACAGCATGAAGCATTTGCTTCCTTAGCGCCCATGCTGTGCCATGGCTAAGTTTCAGACATCGGACAGAAGCATAGACATCGTGCCTCCAGCTATCTTCTGATATGATTTCTCTCTTGCTTTCCTGTACTCATCGTTCTGTCTTTTACATTCTTATTACTATCCATGTTTCTGGAGTGGCACTACTGCGACAGCTGCTACAAGTTTTTCACTTTGCAAGGACGGAGTCCACAAGCTACTATTTCGCTGCTACTGTACTGGAAGGAGAAGTTGAACACATTCAGCCCTTTTCAACTAACCCAAGAAAGAGAGCATTTTACAGTGTTTCAGGATCAGGAGTGGGCTTTTGAGGTGAACCTCTTCATCTTCCCTAGTTAACTGCACTTTGGTTTATATTGCAAGACTGTCTCAGTGCATGCAGCCTGGCTCCTTTCGGTGGAAAGCAGAGAGAGAGATATGCTCCAAGTATACACCTCATGTGTATACTTGCTAATGAACATTCACTTCATAAGACCTGACCAAAATTAGTCTACAGTGCATGAAATTGATTCAAGGAAGAGGAAACCAAAGTGGGACATGCACTCCAGGAATGCACCTAACACAATCCTCAAATAATGGTCACTCACTCCAGACTAGAGCTAGTCCAAGATGAATCCCCCTACAATGCATAGATTGTGTAGATGTTCACATCCCAAGCACCATTTCAGTTTACACATGTTCCTACCAGGACACGTAACACATACAAGATCCGTGGCACAGGGCACTGCTTGGTATCTAGTCTCTCTAGTCCCTCTTTAGAAGACCCATGAAATGGGAAACTGTAACAGTTCACTTGAAAGTGACTCCTCTCTGCTTCCGTCTCTAACCAGCTAGGCACTCTTGGCCTCATTTTACAGTTGTCATTTCACAATGCTCAGTTACTAGCCAAAGAAACGAGCAGGGGTAAAGCTGAGCATAGGCTTAGCTCCCCTTGGCAACACTGAAGAGCCAGACATCACAACTGAGAGCCAGAACATTACATCACCATCTCAACATATGTTGATGCAGGCTCTGACAACCTCTTTAAGTCCCTGTTTTTCCCTGCATCATTATGCTTGAGTCTACTTTCCCTTTAAGGTATGGGGAGCACTTTTTGCCTAGATTCAGTTGGCACATACTTCAGGTCAGGTAAGATGAGTGGGAAGGGAAAATACCTACTTTTGAGAATCATACTAGTTGAGGCTTAATAGCCCAGTGCTCTCAAGATTTGGGTGGCTGTGCAAGTACAAACCAGCAAAAATGAATTTACCAGAAGTTCTCAAGCAGTTATGCTATCAGGAGGCAAATGAGCAGGGATTCTGCAGACCTAAATGGTAACTCCTTCAGTATGCAAATATAGAACAAAGAGAATAAAATATGAAGACTGCTATGTAAGCTTTGATCAAAGGTCCATTTTATGTAATGTAACACTTATGACAGTAATCAGTAACATATATTATCAGCAAAATACAAGAACTGGAAAAATAACAGTACTGTCCTGGTATCCTCTCCCAGCCCTAAACGAGCTACAGGTCAGGGTCTTCAAGCCAGAAACAAAATATTAAATGGTTTATTTCTCCCATTCATTTGTTCAGTTGGTGGGTTTTTTTGAACTGATATTGCAAGAAGTCATACATTGCGATTGCCAAAAATTAGAAAAAAAAAAAATCCCTTAAGTCCTGACTTGCAGTCACAGTGTCTTTCCTTATCTTGCAATATTTTATTATGTCCCCAAAAAGAAATAATTAGACAGTTAAATTAGGTATTGTCAGTTCATTTGTGGTTAATAACCAACAAAGGGAAGCATGTAAAAAGGTGTTTTGTGTTCAGAGTGATATATTTCTTCTCTGTTCACCTAACCACCAAATAATATTTCCACACCTCAGGCCTTATATTATTAACATAAGATAGTTTTGAGCCTATAAATTGCCTGATTTTTTTTCTAGTGGTTGGCTAGTCACATTGTGTTTAATTAGCTTAATGACTTTGGGATTTTAACTTTGACATCCATAAGAAAGTCACAGGTGCCCAGATCCTATAAAACAGCATTAATGTTTGTATATTTAAGCAAATAGATTTCCAACATGGATTTTAAATCATTCTGTGTGATCTGCTTGTCCAAGCATATATTCTGGAACCTATTTTCTGCTTTCCTGCCACTGCAATGCCCAGAAGAGCATCAGGAATGTAGAGAACATTGCTCTTTGACCTTGTGTTAGATGTTTGCGACCAAATATAGAAGAAAGAGAGCTCTGTGCTTGTAGGTTTTGTGTTGGGTTTTGTTGGGTTTTTTTTGGGGGGTGGGGGGGTGTTAGTTATCTTAAATATTTTACAGATCAATGTAAACAGAGCTCTGCCACTCATAACCGTGATGTTATTTTGCCATGTGTCTGCTTTTTATTAATGTTCAGACATAACACTCGCATAAAACGTAGTCCTTAAAAACATTGTATAGCCTTAATTTTTATTTGGAGAAGAGGCTCCTCAGCATCTGGCAGAGATGCTGTCAAGAGGAAAGTGTTGGAAATCTATTCCTGTCCTGCAGGTGGCCAGACTATGTGCTTCTGAAATCTTCCTACAGTTTACAGTGGCATCTGCAAGCAGTAGAATTAAAATGCTTCTAGTTCACTCAACTACACTACGTCACCATATCAACGAAAGCCTAAAAGTCTATTTTAGGAATTTATCCTACTTCTTCAATCATGTGTTCCCAAGGCTGCAGCTAACATACACCCTACAAATAGTTCAGGTCAAAAAAACATTTAGAAAAGACAATTCAACATCTTGTCTTAGCAATATGTCAAGCTGTCCACTGTGAAAGGCCTGTGCAGATACAGCTAATGTTGGCTCACCTTGGTGAGTTTCTTCTTTAGTACGTGGTATACGGAATTACGGCAGTGATACGTGTAAGGTTGACTGTGGTTTCTAAAGGTAGGAGTAGGTGAAGCTTGCTGCTGACAAGAGTAAGTATGGTTCTACTGATGCAAATTCATTGGGGGTGCTGGCTCAAGGATTTTTCCTCCCTGTTTATGGTTCCTAGTGTTCCTTTCAGGATAGATAAGGTCTTCCTTGGAATTAGGTAAGGAAGTCAGAAGAGGAAAAAAAAAAATAATGAAAAAAAGGCAGAGCAATAAGGAAGGCAGCCAACACACTTGGTAATAATGAACAGAGTCGGGTAATTATTCAATTATTTTTCCAGAGTATACATTTTCCCCAGAATGGCAAAAATAACTCAGGTTATCCAAAAGCCACATGACCAACTTATTTCTGAACTCATCAAATATTTTCAGCTATTTGCAGGAATGAAAGGTTAGATTAATACAACAGTTGCTGTTCCCTCCTTTCCTTTTGTTCACTTAAACTTCGGTTTCTTAAAATTTACATTTCTTCCTCTGCCCAAGGGAATCCAAATCAGGATGCTCACCTTGTGGTGAATAAATTTCTGTCTACAAGTATTTTTCAGTCCATGTTGATGAAGCTGATGTACTTTCTAAAGCTAAGATACAGAAAAATGAGTCAAAAAGCTTTCTAACTCTTACTTTGGGTAATCATCCGGGGATGACATATCACTGTCATAAGGCCTTGTTTCAGCAGATGGTCTCCCACTAAAGTAACATCAAAGAGCGGAGCTTAAGAGTAGCCTGGTAGTGAGCAAGTTCGCTCTTGGAGAAACAGGGGTAACAACCTGCACCAGACTGGCAGAGAGAAGTCACACCTGGACCTCCCACAGTTCCAGAGAATGATCCAAATCCCTCCACAGTCACAACACCACTCTTATGAATCCAGTCATTCATTTCAAGTGCCCAAAGCACTTGGGGGGCGGGGGGGAGGAGGAGAGAAGGGGAAGACTGGCATGCATACACATTTCAGATAAAAGAGGAACAGAAGAGTATTCAGCTGCTTGCTCCACACAGAACTTCATCAATGTGACAGCTAAAAATATTAAGCTCACACGTTCTAAATCCTTGCACAGAGATGAGCTGCACCTCCTCAAAATACCTGCCAAATTTTAAACTACATCTACTCATCAGAAAAGTACAGTAAGTGCTCAGAACAACAATTGCCAGGTAAAAAATTTTCATTTTGTTCAAGATCTTGATGTTTAGTTTCATTCTGATTAGGAACAAAACAAAAACAACAACAACAAAAAAAACATAAAAAGAAATTTTAGGTACAAAAAAGTTTAACTCAAAACACTTATGGGGTTTTTCCCCTATTACCTAAACAGCACAGGGTACAGATTCCACATTTCAAAAGTATTCTGAAATTACTATATCAAAATTTTGTGTCCTAATCATAAAAAGACACTTTAGCTTTCCTCTTTTTCTTCAGAATGCTTCAATGGAAGCGGTTTCACAACCTGCCTCCATTTCACTGAAACTGAATTTTCTGCAAGAACCCAAATGATCCTAAAAGGGAAAACAAGTGAAAAAGAGCATGTAAGCTGTATTTCTAAGTTGCAAAGCCATCTGTCAGTAGCAGTAGGATCTACTGAGGAAAGCTGTTTGCTGAATATTCTGGTAACCTTGCTACTGCACAGTCTGGGAATGTAGTTCCTTTATAGCTGCTGTGTATGTGATGAAACTGTGGTTGTTCTATAGACCTTAGCTATACACAAGCACCAGTGGGGAAGGAAAAAGAGAACAAATGCTTGGGGCAAAGACAAAATGATCTCTACACAATCATTTTCCACAACTGTTTTAGCAAATGAGTTTACTCAAAGGCACGGCAGTAGGAAAGGAACCTTTTATACAAATATTTTTATGTATTAGCCAAAGTTGAATTAAAACATTCACCTCAAAATCAGGACTTCGATCATTGAGTTACACTCAGATAATCAAGACACGGGTATGATACCACAGGACACAGAGCCATAAATTTCATAGCCTCAAAAGCTTGGAACTCACAGATATTTCAGCCTGAGACGACACCAAAGATTTCTCGAAAAACATGCATCATAAAGATGATTCTCCTAGATGACCTGGCTAAATAGTTTTGAAAAATAAATGTGTGAGAACTGTAACTCACACATAGCTCATATTCTGAATCATAATCTTCCTCTCCTGAACTATTTGTTCACCAAACATTACTTTAACTTCATACCTAAGAGAACACCAATTAGAATGACAATAAAAGAGGGAGAGGAACAGTAAAACAAACTGGAAAATGCCAAATTATATCTAAGGCAACTATGCAAGGTACTGAACTGTCTTTGTGAGTAATTCCACCCACTGAACTCCTTCACAAGCTGTCTCACTATTTCTGAAGGAAGTTTGTATTATCCTAAAAATAATAAGAAAAAAACCCCATGATTTGTTTTAATCCCGGGGTATTGCGTAAAACTTGAGATTAGCCTTTTTATGAGTAAAGGATGTAGCAGTACCAAAGCAAGGTATCTGCAAGAACACACTAGTGTGGCAAGACTTGCACCATTTATACCAGGTTTGTGTTCGACCCAAGCATCTCATCTCTGCTCATGTATTGAACAGGTCAATTGTTTGGGTAATCCTTCGCATTCTTTGCAGTCTAGTCCTGAAGTCACTGATCTAAATCTCCCCAGGAAGAGAGGCCCTATAGATCATACTTCCTATAAAGATCTTCCTACTGAAGACATAGCTCTTATGGGGCTCAGCCAGGCAGAATGGATTTCCTGAAGCCCAAGAAAAGGTGATACTATATAGATAAATCTGTTCATCAATGAATCTTGGAGGGATCCTATGTGGAAAGACAGCAGGAAGACCCAAAATATAGGGTGGAAATTTCAAGTTTTCTTACACTGATCAGTTTGTTATAAGCAAGTTAGCATAGTGTTTCAGCTAGGGCATTCATCACTACATTACAGAGCTTGTCTCTAAACAGTTTATGCTCCTGCTAAAATCAAAAACTATTTTTTTTCCAGGTAACTCAGTCATATTCATGTCTATGTACCTGTTTCATGCCCATCGCACCAGCTCTTGTTTTGTATAGTATACTTGCATACATTAGGACTCAGTTCCTACACACTGATGACTGCTATTTGACCAGGGAGAAAAGCGCAGTCCTGTGCTTGATGTTAGTCACAACACTTGCAAAAATTCAGGCAGTTAATCCAGCGAGGGCCTTGTTGCTGCAGGTTTTGTAACTCATTAGGAAAGTCTGTCTGCGTCCACCTTAGTGGCCATAGATTCATGCTTGCTGTGGCATCAGGGTGAGCCATGCTGCTACCTCCTGCTGGAGACCCACAGTCTGTGAGGCCTATCATTCTCTTTCTCTGATGATTTCCATGAGGAGATGCTAACTCACTTTCCCCATACTTCCCTATTTTTACTACATCCCCTACACACAGTGGCCCCTTGAGGGATAGAGACTATTCCTATTAGCTGACATTAAATGGCTAATCTTGAGACTTGAGTTAGTCTCAGTGAAGTAAACAGAAACTGCATGCGTTCCGCATCATACTCAATAAGACAGAAAATATAAGTAACATCATCATCGTTAGATGAAGCTCTCAAGTGACAAGAACTCATTTCTCCCTTTACTCATATAGGCTTTCTCTCAGGGAAGAAAACCCACAACAAAAGGGCAGCCTCTGATGTAGAGCAGATATTGGCAGCAAGCTAGCCTGCGAGAAAGTCACACACACAGTCTCATGGAGAAGCTGGTTGATATTTCTGCAAATACCATCCGCAGACTGTTTCTATCTCCAAGTGAGAACCACCCCTGCCTTTCTTTCATACGGCAAATGATAACGATGACATTAGGAACGAGAACCAAAAGGAGTTAGCGCTATCTTTTCTGTGAAAACAGAATTTGTGTGGTTTTTCATAACCAGTCGAGGAGTGACAAACATCAGGATAACTTGTGAAATAGAAACTGGTTCTTCCTCCTCTAGAAGAATACCTTTTTGGAAAAAGGGGACTTTTTACCTCCACAGGCAAGTTTTGTTCTTCCCTAAATCAAAGTACTTGTTTTCCACTCTAAGTGCACAGGAGACTTGTGAAAAAAAGCTAAAGTTGCAGTAGTAATAGAAACAAACTTCACACTGATTCTTCTTGTAGCTTTCTCTTGTTTGCAAGCTGCGTGCTACATTGCCTCCTCACCTGGCTGTCCTCATTCAAGCAAATCTCTTGCATATATCACGACTGCAAAGTTCTCTTCCTACAAGTTACTTAGAAAGGGGCATTTTGTTTAATTTTAATTGCAGTTTGGCCACATCTTAAAAAGGCTGCAAACTCTGAAGTTGCGGAGAGTGGATAGCAGCAAAGTCTGTGTGATTAGGCTGACATACAGCAATACTGCCACAATGATTCTTTTTTTCCCCCCACATCATTTCTCCCATAGTCAATAACTGCATTCTCTGTGTTCAAACATTTTTTTCAGTTCTGCTGCGAGCCCCTCTTCCTCAGAAAGTGTCCTGAACTTTCATGAGTCATTTGCCCATGAGAGAAAGAAAATTGGGTTCAAAGCTGTAAAACAGCAAATGTCATGTCAAGAGCAAGAATCTGTAGCAGATGCTGTGACCTGACTGCTTTATTTATCAGTATCAAGTGCAACTGCCAGTCTCAGAGATAACATTATTGAAATTCCGGCACTGCATGAACAACATGCTGCAACTTGTTTCCTAGCACAGTTTATCACTAAGTAATTCTTACAAGAAATTCAACATACTTCTGTCCAGAATCGGAGCATTTTTACTTCCTAGACTCAGAATTTAGGGTTCCAGAAGCAAAGTGAGAGCATTTGGGTATCTGCAGGGAAAAGAGCTTTTCCCATTTTTGCAAGACAGAAAGCGATCATCAGTGGAACCTCTGTATCTCCAGTTTCACACGTGGTTGGCGCAAAGAGAATCGGTACAGATTTTCATTTAATTTGACAGAAATATTTCTGATTCTAGTAATTCACTTCTACTCTCCACAAAATAAGCCCTAAATTGCCTTTAATTCACAATTGGAACTTAAAAATTAAACATCAAGAATTCAAATACCTTCACTGTAATTTCTCTGAGAAGGGATGTTTTAGACCATTGCAGACGCTACCAAGAAGGAGCATGTCTGCAACAGCATTTCTTCTCTCGGTAACTAAAGCTCTTCAAGAAATTCAATAAAAAGCAAAAGAGAATGAAAATTCAAGTTGGGGAGAGGGAATATCCTGGAGGGGAAGCGAGAACAAAAACATGCAGGCTTATGCAGCCAGCCATCTGCAAAGCTGAAGGTTTCACAAAGAAAAAAAGCCTCTACTGTTCCTGAATCAATGACTTCCCATTTACAAGCTAGCTGTATAGAAAGAGATTCAAAATGGCTCTCAAGGAATTCCTGCCAACCGTAAGGTCTGTTTTCTCGCCTGTATTTTCCCCCCCTCTTTCTTTCACAGTCACAAGGATGTAAGTATTTATCAGTCCTGTACCCCTGCCAGCATGCACTGGAACGAGTCAAAGGGACCTGGCACTGAATCACAGGGATTTGTGTTGCTAATAAATACAGCAGGCCCCATCCATTGTTGATTAAATTTGACTGAAATCTAAACACCAAACAACAAACACTCTTCTGAACTGCTTTGGTACCCATTAGTTTGATGTGTTTATTAGACAAGACTGTATTCTTTCAAGTTTATTAACAACAGATTAGAGCATCTGCAAACAAATATAGGAGTTTTATTATTTAAAGGTGTGGGCACTATACACTAACATTTTTTTAGGATTTCACAATAAATAAAACCAAAAATCCCATATCAAATTGTACTTAGGGTGAAAAAAGCCCTAGTTAATGTTGAAGAGCAGCACAGTGCCAGCCCTTCACATTTTTAGAAGTTTCAACTCAGATGACAACACCTCTGGAGTAGCACAAAGACTAAAAATAATTTTAAAAAAAACCACAAACAAGAAACTGGGAAGGAAACATAGAAATTGCATTAGTTCATAGAGGGTTCATAGTAAATAGGAGGGGCTTGGTACTTTTGTAGTATATTTTGCAGCTAAAGAAATTCCTTTAAACTCTGCGTTAAGTTGCAGGAGATTTTATTTGCCAAATCAACATAAAAGTATTCAGCAGAGCTCAGCAAAACCATCAATTCTCACTATTAAACTTTGCAATTTTTTTCCCAAAGATTTTATGCCTTGCAAACAGGTGTTTACTGGGCTGATGCATCCAGTAGCAACCAAACAAGCTGCTAGCAAAACATTTATTTGATAGTTAAACCCAATAAACTCTTTGGTATCACCCTGCTCTCTGACAGTCAGTTTTCTTTGGTCTCCATGGTCTTTTCTCTCCACAGCTCTCTTCTCTACGCTTCATTTGCGGAACCCAAACTGCAGCAGAAGCCAAGAGAGATGCTATTTCATAACGAGACTGGCAGCTGTTCTTGCGCTAGGAGTGACTGGCCAACATCTCTTGAGCTATTCGGGAGCTGGGCTTCAGTGGGGCCTGCTGGATAACTCAGAGCATCGACTTTCCCAGGAAACAAGACAGTAGCGATACTGCCACAAATATTGGCAAGTTGCCTTAGTTCCTAACTACATGCTCAACCTTACCCTGGTCTGAAATGGAGCTGAGTGAGCCCAGCAAAACAGTGTCTTCCCCTGCCTGTGACATACTCTTTGAGCTCTCTGAACACAATATGGAGGAAGTACAATCTTGGCACCCAGCTTGCAGGCTTAGAAAAGTTAAAAACCTTCTACTGCACTGAGAAAATTACTGCTTTTCCAAGCCTGTAGTTTCTTAGTTTTAGGAACTCCTGAAATACCGCATTCCTCTGCTTCCAAGCTTCTAAAGCCAAGAAAGACAGGCTACCTAGCTAGGTTTGGTAAAATAGTGGCAGGTTGCACAGCCTCTGCTGGTGATACCACATTTCTAGGATTATCTACATGCATTCTCAAAACAAAATACGACAAACTGCAGAACCTCTCTGATAAGGTCAGAAACAAAAGCTTTGACTAGGATGCAAGTGCTCACTGAAGAAGAAAAACAGGTAAATATTCATTCATTTTCTACTTACCCTATCTGTTTCAAGACTCTAAACAACAATAAAAGATCACTTCCCCTAATCTTCTGCCAGAAATAAAAAACAGAGTTTTGTCTACTCTAATTTTAATTCACAGACCAATAGCATATATCAATATGCTTTTTGTTTCTGTCATAAGTTTGATTTTAGTTATTTATTTCTCTTCAGACATTCACAAGCCTTTGAGTTTAGATGCTAATAAATTAAAGTGCATCATTATTACTTAGACGGATGACAACACTAAATTATCCTCCGTTTTCTCATATGGCATTTCAACCCAATCAAGGATCAAACCAAGGACAGTTCAAAAGATTAAAACACAGCCTCCTTTGTTTGATGCATTGAAGTCAAATAATGATTTCTGCCTCAAGGGGAGTATGATTCATAACCATTAGCTAGAAATATTTTAAAAACATATACTATTAGAGTTTGCATCTTAAAGTTTTCAGAACCAGCAAAATTCCATTCTGCTCCTATCTATGCACCCCAAACAGACTGGACTCCAAAGATGCAATTGAGGTTGCTGGAGATATTTCCATGGCAGCTCTACGTGAGATGCCGGGGCAAACGTGAGAGCCGAGGGTTCAGACTCAGCCCTGAGTTAGACTCCAGAATTAGAATTCTACATCGACATTCTCCATGTTTGAGGAGAGATTAATATTTAAATGATGAGAATCTCACTCATGTTTTCAATAGCATAATATATCCTTTACCCTTTTCTTTTGCCCAGCCAAACATTCTTCTTTTCTATTATGTTGCCACTGTACATCAGACAGATATTTGCACTGAGTGGGCTCTAATACCTGTCTTAGGTTACTTTAGTTAATTTAAAACTCAATAATAAGTAATTAAAAAAAAAAGTCATTGCTTTCCAATAACAGCAGTCTTATCCTCGTAACAGAAACTTTAATTTCTCAAAGGGTTGTCTGTCATTAGTTTTATTAGAAATTTCTGAATAATAAATAATCCTCAATAAACAGCGATGAAATGTTTGTTCCACAGATTGAATAGTCGGGTACCCCAGTAGCTTTTCATTTAATGGACTCTTTCAAGCATTATTTCAATGTGTTATGTTGTCATAATATTACAATGCCTGTTATTTGTCCATAAACTCATTCAAGAGGAAAAGTCATGCTGATCTTAGCAAGGCTTATTTAGTTTTCATCGTAGATTCAAATCTTATAATTTACTAATCTAAAGATGAAGATTACCTAATAGAAACTTTATGGGGTTTGAGAGGTGGTTTTATTTTTACAGTTTCCAAAAGATATGGAAATCTTTTGACGTAATATCTTCCTATTGTTTTGAAGAACCTACCTTCACAAGCGGATGCGAACGTCATTATAGACAAAAGCTCACAGGAGGGCTTTGCTTTAGAGGCTTATTTGTTACGTTTTTTCACCACCACCTCCACTCTGGCTTTTACTTTGTACAAATCATTTCATGTGTTCCTATTTAAGGAGGTTTAGCACAACCACTCATCCAATTTTTCTGAAATTCTCATACTATGTTCTGCTACCAAAACCTATAATTGCCATAAAGCAGGTTGAATTGCACTGGAAAATAATCTTTTCACATTTTCACTGCACATGAAAGACGACCTACCAAGTAAAGTTCACCATACTTCAGTTAAATGTAATCAAATAGTTGTAAATCTAGTTTTAAAGTTTGGTAACTTTCACTGATCTCAGATGAAATATTCTTGCTACTTTTTCCTGAACATATTTACATCCTATAAGCCAAGCCACTCACAGAATCATTGGTCAGTATCCTAATTTCTACACGTGTTGGTAGAATGTTTCAAACTCAAGCCCACAGCAAAACTCACCAGAAAGAGTTCAGAAATCCTGCAGACTACATCAGGCAGTTGTAGCACACCTTCTGTACTGACACAATCAGTTTTTCACTTTTACATATGAGAAAAATGCAGGAAAATAATACTAAGTCACTGCATTGGATTTCGAAATCACTTGTCCAGAAACAAAAGGAGAGAAGTCATCTTGGAGCTTTAAAACTTTGCAAAATTCTCACTATCAAGTGTGACTCTTACAAAGATTCCTGATGACATTCATAGCTTTCAACGGGATGACATTACACTTGCATCACTGGTTGCCCTCATCCTCCTTTGGGTTTATGAGCATGATTGTTCAAATAGAACTATGCCTTTCTCCCAGCCTCATACAGAATAGCCTATGTATTTAGGTCTATTAAGGTGTCTTACCAAACACATCGAACAGGTTGGTTACCTACCAATCTCTAAAAGACCTTCTGACCAATGCCGTGCAGTAAACAGGAAGCGCTTCCAAAACCAAAGCGTTCTTTAACACTAGATATTTTGTCCTAGACTGTCTGTATACATGTAGTTGACAAAAAATTTTACCATCTCTAAATGTTAGGCAAAACAGACATAACTTCTTCAGACAGGCCACAACATGTTTCAACACACTATCATGCCTTAAAAAAAACAGTCCCACTGACTTGAAGGACAAAGTCTTTAAAAATACATCTGCTAAAGTTCTTCTGTTCAGCTGCGTTTCAATATCTGTTACAAGGTGAAGAGGAAGCAATATATTAAAAGCCAAGCATCTTGGCAGGTTTTTCAAGGAATTTCCAAACCGGGTATCTTGTCTTGAACTAGTCTTCCTTTCCCAGCTGCTCAATGTAAACATACAGCCACCTCTTAGCTAAAGCCAATACAGTCACAGAAGGAAAGAGGATCAATAACCAAGTCAGCATGTCAATACTCTATTATTAATTATGACAAAATACTTATGAGAAGACAGTTGCAAATCTATTGCATGGCAGTGGGGAGTGAGGTCAGGTTACAAATGGAGGATTTTTGATTGCTCAAGAAGTCCAACTGACTTGACTATAACAGCAGTTTGATTGAATATTATCATGGGTACTATATTAGTTATGCTAACCTAAAAATAATGCAAGGTGGAAATTAAATACCCCTAATCAATGGTATCCTACTACCACTAAGCAAACAGATTTTTTTTTTTCCAATATGTTCCTGTCACAGAGAAGACTCAGGTACACTTCATTTTAATTTGCACAACTTAATATTCCTGAGTCATACTTTTAGTCTAGGGGTCAAGACAGCCTCAAACCTAAAAGCAAGCCAGCTAAAGTCACCATTATTGTCTTGTTTGGGGCTAGCATTATGAAAATTATTCAAACATACATTTTCCTCCCCTTTTCTAAATCCTTATCTAGCCTGCTGACTACTTAGAGCATTGGTTTAACTTTCCTCCTAACAAAGTAAGTGAAGACCCAAACTAACCTTGAACAATAGGTTTCTAATAACCCCCTCTCTAATAGATGAGATATATATATATAAGCGTAATCTATGTTAAGCTTAAGACAGTGCTATGAAACAGAAGAATTCTCACTCCCTTACGGCTTTAAAGAGCAATTTTTTTATTTTTCTCCTGTGCAGGTCAATTTGGCATGCACAGCATTAATTTTGAAGGAGGCTAATACTGCTAATGAAGGATTTTCCAAATAGCACAAAGGAAGCATTTAATTACATTTGGGGCTGTTGAGCCCAAAGCCTAGTAAAACAAGTCAAAAGTGAGTTGAGAATAATAAAACAGCATCTGTGTTTCACTCTGATTCCCTGAGTGAGATGGGGAATTTGCATAACATTTTAATGTAGAGTAAAACTGCAACTCTTGAGGTTAAGTTCTTTCAGCAACACACTAATGAGACAAACACCTTACAGCTAACCCTGCTAATGATCCTGTGTAAAAATTTAAATAAGGATAGGATTAGATGGGAAATTCCTCTTTTGCATGGTAAATCAGGAAGATCTAAAAAGATCTGCAGTGCCTGCAGAGGCATTGAAATTACAGCCCTGATATAAGAAATACTAAGCTCATTATGCCACTGAGATGGCTACTGTGGTGCTTTATTCAATGCCTGGGTTATAAATGAGTCCAGGGACATTTCACATGCCACTTGGTTCATACTTACACGTCTCCTAAGGTTGTATTTCCCCACATGCTCCTTTCTCAGACTAATATATTAATAACTACAACTTGAAATCCTTTCATTCCTCTGTTTACTAAAACCAGCCACTGTTCAATAAACCTCCAATGTGTCCCATAGTCATGTGTTTCTAAGCCACCTGACAGAATCTTGTAGTTATAGAAAAGGTATTTGCATCATTCAGTTTTCCCATGGTAACTGGTGGGAAGTAATTCACTTAACTTAGTTATCTGGGGGTCTGTTCACAAAATGATCCCAGGTTTTTTTTTGTTTACTGAGACCAACAAGTATTTTGTAGAAATCAGTTCTAAAATTGACTAACATGCAGTATTTTCTACTTGCTTTCAGATCAACAAGATAGCACTACTTTTAATTTCCATCTTTAAAAATCTTTCCCAGAATCATGAACTGGGGCACAGTTAAATTATGTGAAGTCCATTTGATTTGGGACTTCTTTGTTCAAAAGAGGATTTGAAGGTCATCTTCCTCAAATCTGTCTTGGTGTACATCTATCAAAGAAACTTGAAGATTTGGTAGGTTGAAAACATATCATGGGTACTTTGCCCCTGAAAATGTGATTAAATAGGCAATCATACATTTACAGGGTAATTGTATGGCAACCTACTTTATACCTTAAGTTGGGAGTCTACATTTCTTATACAGTCAGTGGAGAAAAATTCGTCCAAAAGATGACTGAATACTTTTAGTATGTTTAAAGGTAGACTGCTATTCCCCATTCCTTCACAAATTCTGTTCCTGCGAACAAATTTTTACCTCGTTGTGTTCCAGCTGACCACTGCTTTTTTTCAGTGCTGATTTCATTACTTCACGCTGTTTTAAGTGTCAGCATCCTGAACTGAAAATTAGTAAGTGGCCCTTCTGCTTTCTGTGCAATGCTCTGTTCATATTCTTCTATGGTGCTGTTCCCATGAGGAATTCCTCAGGGCTAATAGCTTAATTGCCAACCCTCTTCTCCAGGTCACACACGCTCTACAAATTCTTGCAACATAATATGATACATTGCTGTTCACTTATCTTTTTCTCCAAATATCAGGCATGGTCTTGCATAGGTTATCAGAGCTGGCACAGTTCCATGGGCTGTTCTGCACACGGTAACCAAGTTTTGCATGCCTTTCTCAGGTATCAGTACTTTTGTATTACTACTTTTAGTGTCATGGATTTTCTGTCAAGTCCTGGCGCATTTCTATTGCTTTCTCTAGGTATAAAATTTTGAGTGTTCATTAGCAACTTCAGGGAAGTTATGTTCCAGAATACAGACTTGCTTTTTATCAGACATTCATTTAACCTCCCAAACTTGATATATTGGCTTTTCAGCTAGAAAGTATTTAACCGTTTGGGAGAGCCTTACTTTCTTTTTGTGCTGTCATTACTCTTCAGAATGCTACAACGGTGTTTGGGTTGGCCTCCTTTGCCTAACATTGTCTGAAACTGTTCAGGTATTGCAGCAGAACTGCCTGTTGTCAGTGACCATTATTCGAGATACAGACTGAAGTATTACGTACTCTTCATTTGTCATCTATATAACCAAAGAGTTTCAACAGTGTAGATGAGCTAACTGTTCAGTTCTTCCCAGGATATTCTCTCTGGCTATTGCATTTTCACCACTTGTGTATTTGTTCAGTAATCACTCCAAGCTTTTGACAGAAGCCTCTCCACCACCTGTGTTCTATTGCCATTACTGCTATTTAGTATAGTTACTTGCACAACACAGCAGCTGCTTTCTACTGGAGTCTCTTAATAGCTCTGCCCATCGAGCTTCTTTTGGATAACCCCTTTCATCATCTCTGATCTTTAGAAAGAACCACTGTCATGTCCAGAATTCAAATTAAACCTGACTAGCTACCTGTAGTGGTACAGAAAAGGAATAAAAGATTGTAAAGACTTTTATTAAAGCTGTTTCTGTAATATGTGTACTGCCCCTCCTGATCTCTTCAAGAAAACATCATAATTTCATACCATTAGATGTTCATACACAGCAGAGATCTATAACCTCTGCAACACCACAACAGGAGCCTCAGAACGGCTTAAAAGCAGCAGCTAAACCTGACAGTTTTAAGGCTTTACTTGCCAGTCCTAAATATCTTATCTCTATACCTATTAGTTTCAGGATTTGGGAAGGACTGTTCTAGGTTCTGTACAAAACACAAATACAAATACTCCTCCCACTGTAGATTATTTTAAGGCAATTTAAAAAAAAAAAAAAAAATCAGCCCCAAAACCCCCATATCTTCACTGTAGGATTATTTAGAAGAAGAGTTAATCAAGTTGTTCAAGTTATCAAGGTGTCTTACAGAGCTGCCCAGAACTTACTTTATTGGGAGGGATGGGATGAAAGAAAGACTTTGGTTCAGATTTAAACGCTAGAAGAAGGGGAGTCTTTTAGGCAAGCCTAACATTTGAAGTAGTTTCTGTTCGCCAACCAACTCCCTCTACTGAACATTTCCAGCATGGTGTCACACAACTGACTGCAGGAGGATGAACTCGATGAACTCAATGGCCAAAAGCAAGGGACAAAACAACAAGCCCCTCACAGGGACTGACGTATGTATTCATATTTAACAATTCCAGCAACACTTATATACTGTGCTACTCCAGCAAGTCCACAAACGACCAGTACAGCAAACACTTTACTATGCAAGTACAGGAAAAAAAGGAAAACTTGGAATTTCATTTAGTAGTGATCTGTAATTTATATGGTCTCCCTTTGGGTCTAATATTGACTGATGACATTCAGAAAAGCACAGTTCAATTAAATAAAAAAAAAGGAAACTGAGGCTATATCACAAACTGTACCTCACAAGCTATCAAACTTCAGCCCTCTATATTTCAATTAATCGCAATCCATCATATCACATATACATTGGAAAAGGCATTTCAGACTCCATATCAGTCACCATAATTAATTTAAAGAATTAGAGTCATGACAGGCAATATAATTAAAAGAGGCAGGCTTAAAAGGAGTTGGAGGGGAAGGTGGTTGTGTTTGGGTTTGGGGTTTTTGTATTTTTTTTTTAACAATGTCATCTTCCAGTAACTTTCCTGTTTCATCCTATTCCATCTCAGCCTCGGAGGTTACAGACTTTGCTTCAAAGAATTTCTTGGCACTCTCATAGTCATAAAACAAATATTCTATAACTTCCAAGATCAAACACACTTTGGCGGGATGCAAAGTAGCTACCTCTGCTCCAGTTTGGGCAGACGCGCTTGTAAAGTATTGAATTTTTGCCTCTGCACCTGAGCAGCACGTGATATATCATGAAATATGCAGGTCTTCATTATGCTTGCCTTTCAAAAAGATTTCTTGTCCTTCCCTACAACTAGAACTAGTATCTATCTGAATGTGTTTTTCCAAAATGAATCAAACATGTCACAGGATCCATAAGAACCTCTTGTACTTCTGAAATGCCATGATTTCTCCATCTTAATATTGCAAACCTTGCTTTTAATACAAGTTCCAATCTCTTAGGCAGCGACTGTCTGCTAAGGATTATGTTCAAAAATGCTGTAGTTTTTGAAGGAAAGAATCTTTTAGATTTAAGAAAGAACAACTGTTGCTGATTTGTGGTATGGGGCGAGGGGACAGAAATTATACCAGTACAAGAAAAAAAAAAAAGAGACAAGAAAAGCCCGCATACCTTCAAGTACAAATGTTCCCTCTCCTTGTTTTCTCAGTAAAAACTGGACAGGAGTAAGTTTAAAGGTGAAAGGTAGTTAGAAGCCTTAATATAAAGATAAAATAAGCCTTAAAATAAAGACTGAAGAAAAAACAAGCGAAGTACATCGGGTTTTCCAGCAGTTGAAGCCATTTGTGTCCCAAGAGTCTTTCTCACAGACATGCTTACATTTAAGAGACACACATGCAAGCTTCAAGATGAAACAGCAAGATTAGCAGAAGTATTCCCAAAGGACTGAATTCCCTGCTCCAGAGACCTGAGAGGGAAGAGAAACAAAGAGGATGTCTAAGCCATTCTGCATTATCGTCTTTTCTTTACTGCCACCTAAGACTGGGTCAAGTAAGAGGTAAACACAGTCCCTGGATAACACATAGACACAGAGCGATCCTCCTGCTTCCACTCTCCTTCCTTCCAGTCATGCAAGGACAGACATCCCAAGATCTGCTTAAGCCAATATAAATCTTCCCTTCTCTCACTATGGCAGGTTCACAGCTGCTTTGCACAACACACAGCAAAGCCACTGGAGCAAAGCACCTCGTTGACTTTCACTGTTAATGCAATCCCTCATTCAGACATTATTCAGTAACACAGAACAGGCGTGCGTCAAGCACATATGTGACAGCATGTACAGAAGGAGGCTGCATACCATCCTGCAAAACTATTCCGAAACACTTATCTTCAACATCTTAGACTGAACTGCCAACACATTTGACTTCAGCAGAAGGAATCATTGGGGAGGTGGGGGAGGAATGGACTATGCATATAATTAGTCAAGCAGTTCAAGAACTTTCCATCAGAAAGTTGTGCTTCAGTGGAATGCACACATACTGCAGTACCATTAACTCCTCTGAGCCTTTCAACAGAAACCAAATAATCTGAGTTACCTCACCTATTACCTGCTAAATTTCTCAAGTCCTCTGGCTACACGCAAGGTAAGTTCCCAAATTCACTGGGGTGAGGTAGGGTCTTAATATTACAGCATAATATATGTAAATCTTTCTTCTCCTCTTCTTTTAAATACCAAATACACACTTGTTAATTACCAAGTAAAATTACAAATATTTAATGCAATAAGTCTAAACATTTAGACTATTACAGTAGCTTGACCTTTAAAAAGTAAAAATATTTCAACTTTGTAATGTAAATTGAAAGCAGAAGCATCAAAGCTAAACATTTTTAATGACGTGTTTTATATTTACACACACAGATGTGTGCGTATACATACATAGACACACACCTCCACCAGTTCTTCCAAAATATAAATTCAGAATTTTTTTCTATAGAAAACACTGACTTGGAACAGAAACATTTTTCAAGTTTCCAAACTACCACAAAACTGAAACACTGGTTCCCAGCATGATTCCTGCAGTAATAAGTGCTATGGAAAAAAGCAAGTAGAAAATTAACAAGTTAGTATTCAAAGCAGGGTCTGAAAAACACACAGAAAATGACTCACAGGCCATGTTTTGAACAAAAAAAAATAGAAAACGTAATATAGAATTCAGTAAGCACTGACGTTCTCGATGATGTAGGAATTAAGGAATTGGCAGGGAAAAGCATGGGCTAACAATTTTGGTATTTTGTAACTTGTTGCAAAGTAGTGCACTTAAATGTTCTTTAAATAATGTTCGTGAGCAAGAACGCAGACTCAGAAGAAGAAAACAGACTGATACTGAGACGTTATTCCTCGGCCTCTCGCACTTTGCAACAGAATTCAAAACTATGCAACTATAACATGACTTCCTCTATATATATATATCAAGACAACAAAGTGCAATTTGATATAGATTATTAACCTGACTTTACAGTTTGGAAAAGTGATATACAGAGGTGAAGCGAGTTGCCTAAGGTCAGAGAAACTGAGCAACCAAGACAAAAATCATCTAGTTCTCCTGACGTGGGTGATCCTAAATGGGTTTTACTGCTTTGCCACTTATTGATCACATAAACGTTAAAATTTTATTTTCTGCCCCACAGTTACTTATTCACTTACTTATACACAGTAACAATAAATCGGCTTCCCAGGTCAGGAGGATCTCAAGGATTGCCAAAGGGAATGCTAACAACTGTAAAAATTATCAGACAGCATTAGTTGAGGAGACAGAACTAAACGAAGAGTTGGATAGGCATGAGGCCTCAGCACTCCGGTGAGTTTTCTCCTACATAATTTTCAAGCTTTCTTCAAAAATCACGGACAGGGAATCAAACAAAAAAAAAAGCCACCACCAGAAAAAACTCCAACACAACAACCAACCTGCTTTTCATGTGCAAATATTATCAACTATTTTTAATACAGTAACAGCCAAATACCAAGGAGGTGCTGTTTTACTGGGCACCCACCAAGCAAGACTGTCTTTTCCCCTGAAGAACTTACAACCCAAATAGACCAGAGAGACAGCAGACAGGGGAGGTACAGAACATTGTGCATTCTGTCAGCAGCTCACAGCACCTGAGGATCACAGTCTTACCTTTGCTACTGAAGGTGAGCAATGTCTCACCCACACGCAAAAATACCATTTTCCTACTTATTTCACTTAACCACACTGTTCTGCACAGAAGGCCTCTGGAAGCCCACAAGCACAGAGCTCCTCACTGCAATCACTCAGAGCTGCATCAGAGCGATACCCTTCATATATTATGGTGTAGGACAATGAATCACACCACACTGTCTCTTCAGCAGTCGACATTTCCCTATAGCCTCACACTTTCCAGGAGCTACTGAAGCTCGGAAGAGGCGACTGGTATTTAGATGACAGAATATTGAAAAGGTCAGAGCTGTATGGCACAATGCAGCCATTCACAGGGCACACCAGCTACTGAAATGCCATTCCTTCTTTCTGATGACGAAGACCACAGTGAACAATAGGAAACAAACCAGCGTAATCACATGCTTTCAAGAACTAACAGGCTTTGATTTCCTTCATAAATCATGAGATAGGACAGATCACCAAATTCTTTCAAATGCGGCTTCTTGAGCATCCAACACTCACCAGTGACTGCTGTGCTTTGCAAGCCAGTAGCTTCTTGCCATCTCCATTGCAGACTGATTTGGTTTCCTGCTCTCCCTTCGTTTCACAGGCAGGAATATCTCCTCACACCTGCTAGCACAGACCATGCTCAACAGTAGCCAGGAGGCCATGGAGTAGCTATTTATGCTACCCTGGTACAAACCTCAGCCTAATTTCTCCTATTGAAGCTTTCCGAGTAGGAAGTGACACCAACATAAACTCTTTCCTAGACAGACTTAAGATCATAAAGTCCCATGAGATCTTGTGGTAGAAACGTAAGAATGCAATTCCCTTTTTTTTTTTTTTTCCCCTCTTCTTTTTTTCTTTTTTTCCTCCAACCTGAACCAAGACACTTCGTGGTCAGGACTAAACCTATTCATGGTGCTAACTTTTCCAGACTTAAAATTTCCTGATTTTGAAGCACAAGGCTCTTCTCCATTTAAAAATGTGAGGGGTGAGGGAGTACCATCACTGTCAGTAAGAACTGCTGATTAACAAAATGGCCTTATTTTCCCAATTGAACTTCTTTCCAAGGCCAAAAAGCCTCCTCACGACACAATGCTGGGGTCAGCCTAAAAAAAAAAAAAAAAAAAAAAAAAAGTCTTTTGTTTAGCTTAGTTTTCCATTATCTTGAGTTTTAAGCTATGAATTTGTAATTAACTTAAATTTTTAACCAGCAAACAGGCATCATTATATGTGATTCAAGCATTTCAGTTTTTCAAAAGGCTAAATAAAAGCAAAATTGAGATGATAGGAGAAAAGGAATACAAGAATAGCTGAGGTAGATTGGGTCCAATTGAGAAGTTCGGGTACAAGATTTAAAGCTGAAGATAAATTGCATTTGGGTGCAAAACCAATAATGCTAGGTACTTGCCACCTTTTAATGCTATTTGCTACCAAATATTTTTATTAAGTGGCATTCTTCTTGCTGCGCATAGACCATAGTAAATCTGCAAGGTTGGAGCTGTTTAAGAGTCAATCTGCTACGCGTGCAACCGCTCTGGATAGTCTTCTCACTGAAAACATGGACCAGAAAGGGCCTTCTTTATCTCACCAAAGGCCATTGGCTTGGAATGCAGACAAAGTCTTGCAGAGTAGTGGGTTGCATTTACATAAGAGTTCATGTTTTCTGAGTACCAATATTGCACCTCCCTATCCTAATGAAGTTCTTCTGAAAAGATTTTTAAAAATCCATCAAGAATATATGGAATATTTTCTCAGTTTTATTTGCAAAATTAACAGAAAAGGGAAAAGACAGTTTGTAAACCCACATGATGCTTTTCATTAAATCCATTTTTTCAACACAAACATTTGAAAGTGCATTATTTTCAGTGCACATACACCCTTCCAAGCTTAATCTCTCCATTAACTTTGAGACAGAGATGGAGTTTTTCAGGATTTTAGAAAGAGCCTGGTACATCTGGTCAATTATTACAATCTTAAACAGTAAGCCTCCTCCATCCATCCCCAGGCAGTTGTTCTGGTGCACAGCTTTGGTTCCTAAAACTCCACACATCTTCATCCAAGACCCTTCAAAGAGTAGGATCATCAGCACCCTTTCAAGAGATCCTTCTTGTTTCTAACTTTTCATCCAAGGTCTTACCAACCTGTTCATAACATCGCTAACGATTCTTTAGGAAATGACTAACAGTAGGCTAGGACTTCAGGTGAAGAACTTTCATTAGAACTAGGCGAGGAAGTAAAGATTGTACTTTCATGCAGATTTCTTGATTAAAATCCAAAATGAAAAAAAACATTTAAACTACATATCAAATTCTTTCCATTTAAGCTGAATTACTTCCCAATAATTTTCATAAAATCAGTTACCTTCAGAACAGTGCAACTGTGTGCTTTCAGCCTGTACCACTAAGTCTTCCATAAACTGGTGGTCAGACACCTTGATGCAGACCATTAACTTGGATGAGAAATCACTTCTGGTTTATTGCATTTTGTAATCAAGGTTTGGTGCTCTTGTGAACAAAACTAAAATCCACCATGCATTTTTATTTAATTCTGTATTGAGATTATCAGGATAATAATAAAAATTCTGTAAAGAATCAAAACTGCATTATGACCCTTACTACTTGAGTTCCTAAGCATGTACTGAAGCTAGAAACTAAAAAGCTTCACGTTGCTTTTGTTGTTCTTCTTTTATTACATCTTCCAAATATCTTAAATATTTAAATTATTAAAACACAACCATCAAAAGACAGTCACAGTATAAGAGAGGTAATTGGGCCTGACATTTTCACAGTTGAGTGTATTCAGAGCTCAGCTGTCCACCCTATAGTTAGACATATAGTTTCCAGTAATGCATAGCACTGTCCAATCTCAAGAAAGCTTTAGAAGACTGCAGTGTACTTGCCATCTGTGAAAGATTGTACTAGGTTGCTGAGGTTCTTCAGTACGAAGAGACAATAGCAGGCAAATAAATTTAAAAAATTGTATAGATGGACAGACACCAAAGCAAGACCTTTTTTCTCAAATGCAGAATGACATCCCATTTAGAATTCTGGCTTTAGCAAGCAAGATGTAAAGTTTTTTTCATGATACATTTTATATAATTTTTTTTTTCTTTAGCACTACATTCAAAGTCTGAAATAAAAAGATTGCTTCAGGGTAATATATTTCAATTCATGTGTCACAGTTCCATAGATGAAAAACGTGCTTTTGTTCCCATAGTCAAGTTTATATTTCATTTATAACTCAGTTCAACATGATGTTTATCTGTTTGTCTCCCCATTTCACATCCTCAACTGAGGTGGCTTTGTAAAACAGACCTATCAAATTCTCTCCTCACCCTTAACCGTCCTCCAGTTGTAAACTGAATGTACTGCATAAAAACCTAAATAAAGCTAAAGCTAAATCATTAGAAAGATCCATGACTGATTAGAATGCTTTTCATTTCGCTTGGCTTATATGAATAGTAAAATAAGAAAAACAAACAGAAAAGATAACTGTCCTCTGTTAAAAGATAATCCTTTAGTATAATAATTGTCTAGCAAGGTTGAGCGCCACAGCAGGCAAAAATCCAGTTAGCGTGTAGTAATTATGTTCCTGTTTATTTATAAGAATTATGCTCTGACATAGGTTCAAGTCATTTAGAAATGCGCCTATTCCCCAAGGCTTCAGCTATATTTATAATGCAGTATCCCATATTATTTTCCTGGTGTTATGGCAACAAGGAATACAATATTTAGAGAGCTATCAAGTTCTGACAAGGCCAGACAATAGACTCTGCATCACCCCATCAGATTAAAATGGAGCAGGACGGGTGTGCGTGTGAGAATGTGTACACGTGCGTGTGTGCCCCTCTGCGTACAGATGCACGTCTGTCAAGACTGCAAAAATAACAGGGGCAGAAATGGCACAACAGGAGGATGGAGGAAGGGGACTAACAAAACTGTATTTGTTTCTTCTTTAAATCTCCTGGCTAGAGGCACTTAATCATAGTATAGATTAGACTGTGCTGACTCATTTAAAAAAGAACCTGAAATTCAAGAAAGCTCACTTCCTTCCTACTTTTTTTTTTTTTTTAATTATAGAGTGAGGCTAGACTCACAAGGTCATTGAAAGCTACAGAAATGTTTCTTTCTACCTCAATAACTGAGAGACTCCTACGAATGTTTCCACATCTTTTAATGTTTTTTCTACACATCAGTGAACACAGCAAGCTTAAGATCCACCCAACCAGGTTGCATGTCACTATCAAACGTGTTTTTATCTAAACGGACATTCAGCTCTTGCGCTGACTTCAGTTTTCTAGCACACTTACTTTGCACCAGCCAGCAGGTCAAGATCTGCATTCACCCACATGGCAAGTGACTTCACCGTGCTAATGAGCTAGTGTCAAGAGATCAACTCGTGTGACTCAGTATGAAGCCTGACCGATCAATATTGCTGCCACCAAGAAGACAAAGCAGGGGGAACTGCCCCAGGAGTTTGTTTGGGTTTTACCTCCTTAGTCTCCTAGCCACTTCAAGCAGTTAGTTCACAGGATTTCTTGAGTAAGTTTACGTAACAGGAAAAAAAAGACTAGAAAACACTGTCATGCTGCCAGGGACCTTCCGGGCTTATCAGTGGAGAGGATTAGAAATAAGTTGAAGAACTCTGCTCTGAGTAGTTAGGCAAGGAGAAAATAGTTCACAGATATAAAACTAGCAGGAGACTAGGTCATCAAGACAAGTGGAAAGGATGAAGTGAGACCATCTGGTTACCCAGCTTGTCTTTGAACAGACGATATCCCCAGCCTGGAGCCCTGAAACACAGCAGGGTCCTTTCTCACACAGCCATTGGCCTGGTCAGGAGACGATGAGGTTTTACTCTCTCACTCAGGCTAACTTCTGGAAGTAATTACTGATAGATGAAACCAAAGTTCAGCTGAGCTGGTAAGTGCTTCTCTGAAAGTTTTCCAAAATTAGCAGCTGTCATGAATCTTGAAACTTGATAAAGATTCTCTGAAGATTGGGCTTCCACAACAGTGCTGCTCAGTTACAGCCATGTCAGCAATACCACAAATGCATTGACACACTGCCGTTTCTAAAAGCTACTAAAAGAAGTGGGTGAGGGAGGAAGTTGTCTCCTTTTTGTGTGTTGCACATGTGTGCAGATGTCAAAATAAGTCACTGTGCCGTACCAGCACTTACTACAGAGGAAGAACAGAACAGAGCAGGATCATCAGGACTATCCCCTGCTCACATCCCACTGCACTTTTAAATGTTCACACGGCCTCCATCTCTGGCAAAAATAAGATACTCAACCTTTGTAGGCAAATGAAATTCATGTAATGTAGTCTGAGTCTAAACTTCTACTGTTGCATATTTTATTTTCTTCTGAACTCCAAATTGCAAAACTATTCTGTAAGCTGCTATTCATTTTTATAATATAAAAAAATACTAAGACAATGTTTCTTATTCAAAAATATAGATGTAATACATCTCACTCCTTGATGTTGTTTTATGGTAACTACAATTTTTTGTTACTAAAAAGTATAATGATTTATTTGACAAATCACGGGATATGAACCACAGAGGTGCAAGGTTCCCCCTCCAATACTAACCCTTCAAAGACAACTTTTCCTTCAAACAACGTCTTCCTTTTGCTTGTCTATTCTTAAAAAAAAAAAACAAAACACACACTTGAGAAACAAGCTAGACATTTGACACATATTGTGTACTCTGAAAGTACAGACAAGTATATACACTTATGCAAAACAACTTCATAATAAAAAACCCTGTTCCATTCATGACTCCATCAGCAGTCTGTGGAGTATAAATACTTCATGAATATTTGCACAGCACATATGCATCCAGACTGTTCCCTCTTGAACACCAGGCTCTGGTGCCCACCCCTTTTCTCCTTGGTCAAGGAAACCTGCCCCAAGGGCTCAGTGCTTGGCATATCTGCCGCAGCAGTCATGTGGAAGGACAGCCTTGTTTCACTTCTTCACTGGCAACGTAAATCACCCCGATGAAATGGGGAGAGCTACTAAATTGTTCCCCTCCAGTGACTGGGTCCCCTAGACACTTGTTTCCCTTCAACTACCTGCTTTAAAGAGGAAAAAAACCAGTGGGTGGGCAAAAAAAGTGAGAATCAACATGAGACACCCTAGTGGGTCAATCTTAATTCCAGTGTAACAAGGCTTATGCACTATTCTTTCTTCAAAAGGGACCACTGACCTCAAGAGACCTGTATGAGCCCCCATTTAAAGAAAATATTATGTAATAAAGTGAATATCTATAGAATAAGATATTTCTTTGGTGGGGAGTCTTCAAGTATGAAATGCCTGTACATTTCTTCAGTATACCTTAAGAATTTTTCCTGGGTAATCATAAGCCAAACTTCAGGATCTATCTTACAAATCTTTTCAAAACGCTATGCTCATACCTTAAAGCAAAGGAGAAAAAAAAAAAAAAAAAAAAAGGTGGGGGGTGGGGGGCAGGGCAGGAGAAGGAGGCTATACCAATGGAATTGAGACTGGATAAGTAGCTCTCATCCAGATCTAAGCACATCCAGATACACTCCAAGTGCCAATTGCACAGTAAGCTTGATAATAAATCTAGCAAAGGAGCATAAGAAGTACATACAAGAACTAAGACTTCTTCCCTTAAGAAGTGGACCGTAAGCACATACAACCGTTCTAACCACTAAGCAAATAATAAACACACAGCTGTATTTGTGAACAAGTCTGCAGACCTGAACAGAGCTCCTCAGGATTACACTCCTCTGCTTTCACGCAACTGTTTTCTTTTAAATTACCTTCTACCATTGTCTGAAGGACTCAACTGTTTAATTTTTTTTTTTTTTTTTTTTTTTTTTTGTTAATCCTTCAC
>VFFE01007182.1:1372832-1422632 GCA_008921705.1 Burhinus oedicnemus
TACAACACACAAAAAAAAAAAAAAAAAAAAAAAAAACTAAAAAAAAAAAAAAAAAAAAAAAAAAAAAAAAAAGAGAGCGCGCAATCGATGAACATAGCCATACTTGGTTAGCAGAGTACTTCGGATACAGGACACGCAGCTTTATCTCATTGTTTGTGATTACAAACCTCAACATCTGCCTCTCGGAGTAGATGCAAATGTGGTGGCAGATGTTTGCAAGAATCACAGAGAGACTGTTTGTGTAGTTAAAAGTGAGTAAGGCAAGTTGTTCATTTTGCCACATTTTTGTCACCCTTCCCTTCTGAACCATCACCCTTCTCCCTCTTGTCTGTCAGTCTTGGACAGAACAAGCCATTTGGCAATGGCTTACTGAATTAAGCCTTCTCCAAACATGCCCTCATCATCCCAAATTCCTAACCTTTCCATACCTTCCCCACTTTCAATCCAGAGATCACAGATGATAGCCAGAGCCACATCTCATCTTTTGCACATGCAGGCACAGCCCAGATGCAAACACGGAGATTGAACCTCCTCATCCATAGGCTACGTGGCATTTTCCCCTTCCATTTGGCCCTAGTGGTCGCCTCTAGCCCCGCACAGGGTCCCCAAGACAGCGACGCACCTCCAACACACCTTAGGACCACCCAGCAGCCACAAAATGGGAAGCTGCTAAAGCCCAGTTGAGAAGCAGGAGAATTGTGTCAACAACACGTTCTCTATCCCCAATGCCTAGTGAATACATCCAGCATATAAACCATTCAAAGTTACATTTTCTGCCTCACTCTGACTGTGTTAATATTACCTCCCCTCCTTGTTCTGTGAATACACCCTTTGGAGAAACAGCCCCTACAATCAAAATTCAATTGCTAACAATATAGCTTTCTTCCAGCCTCAAGCCTCCTTTCATTTATGAATGTCTATCTGCTCTACATGAAAGAGCTATCACATCTACCACTGTCTTGACTCCAGACAAGAATTTGTTTAATTTCACACAGAATAAGCAGGCCAAGTGCTTGTCTGTATTTTAGGAGTCTGATTGTACCCATTTCCTGCGCCCAACTCTAATGTGAAATAAGAGGAAAAAAGTACATTCCACGCTAAGATTATCTCTGATCATACATTTCAGTCTTGAATTAAACTTTTGACAAAGGAATCAAAGGATGCTAGATCAGTGCTAGTAAATCCAGACAGACGCCCCAACCCCTTCCCCCCCGCCTTTTTTTTTTTTTTTTTGTGGTTCTTGAAAAGGAGTCTAGCTTCACTCCCTAAACAAGCAAACCAATTTGCAAAACACTCTATACCAAATGGGCAAAGCAGCCTTTGGAAATCCAGCCCTTTGCAACAGTTGTAACACTGGCCTTTGCTTCTTCATTCATTAGGGGCCTTTTTTGCTCAATTTTATATGCTAACACCTCAAAGTCCAGTCCAGTACCACTGCAGATAACCATAACTTTTAGCCAGTATATAAGCCTGAGCTGCAGTTGAATTCATAACCTACAGGCAAATGACTTCATACGCTTTACCAGTCCCGCAAGCCATCTGGTCCCCTACTTGGCACTCTCTCATTGGAGCTCCCTGCCCTGTGGCTCTTGCACAGCTGTTGTATTCATAGTCTTGGAACTACATGGAATTTCTACTTCTTGTGATTACTCCTAACTTTCTGTTGCTAGTCATTATGCCTCCTAACATTTAGAGACACCATGATTCAGTTGGTTTCAACAATGTCCTATAGACGTATGATAAAGGATAGCAAATCTTCCAGAAAGTAACAGAGAGTACACAGATTTATGAGTGCCCTTTTCAGCTGCAATTAGAAATGAGCTCAGTTCAGAATGCTCTTAATTTTGCAGAAACATGCATTGAACTTCTCTGGATTTCAGATCTGGCTATGCTATCTCTAAAAATTCCACTTGAAAATCCTAGAGCCAAGTAGTTGCAATTGTGGGCAATTTCAGATTCAGATCCCAGCTCTATAAACTTAAATTACCTGATTTAGGCCAGTTGGGCTCATACGCATCAGACAAATAGTCCTTTCCGTGTTATGAAAATATTATACAAACGCCCAATAGTGTTTCCTAAGAGACAGATGCTGTCCCAATGCTCATTAAGAAAAGCAATAAAGAAACATCTTTTAATTACTAGTACTTTTAATAATAAAGCCATATCAACTCAATAGCTATGCTTTAACCTGCATTGAGACAAAACTAGGTAAGTGTCCCCCCCTCCCCTTTTCTCCCTTTGTTTTTTGAAGGCGCAGAGGATTATCCTATTGCAGGTCACCACAGGAACTCCGAGCTTCACAGAAACAACAGACAGAACATTTCCCCGGCCAAAGCCATAAGACGCTTTTCCTTCAGCAGGAGCACGATACAGCTGTTAGTTTCATAATAAAATGGCCTGAGGCACATCTTGGAGCAGTACCTATTTTATGCAGGAGAGGGCAGTGATATACACACGCACACTCAGCAATTAAGTTGACATGCATTTGGACATGCTTCCTTTAAGTGTATGACTCTTGGAGGTTCAGATGCTACTCATGATCACGCAATTAAATCAAGGGAAATCTCACTGTGGCATGCAGTGACCTCGTGATGACAACTCAAAATGAACGCAGGTAGTTTGATGCTAAATGAGAACGGATCAAATGTATGGGGTTGAAAAGCATTATAAAAGGCACAGGATATGCTGGTGGGAGAAACAGATGCAGGTTGGGAGAGAGATCCACAGCAACTTGTCACTTCTTTAAGAGCTGACAATTCAAATTCTTATTTAAATATAGGCACCCACAAACATAAGATGGGAGAAGGCAAAAGGAAGGAGATTCCTAAAGTGTCCAAAGCTGAAATCTGTAAGCCATTTCACCATTGGATTCAGTAAGACTTAGGCACCTGAACACCGGCATGTATCAGAGTCTGAAGCATGTTTCAATAACAAGTTAGTGACACTTGGAAAACCTGAAAAGGTTTGCTCCTAAAAACCCATTTACTAAACTTTAAGGAATATCTTCACTTCTACTTTTGGAAAATATTCCAACTTCTTCCCATAGCAGAAGTAGTTCCCAAAGACTTTCATTTGGATTATGACTTTTTTTTCCTTTTTATACGGAGCTCAGAGAGAAAACTTAAAGACAAAACTAATACTCTGTAATATAAGAGACAAGAAATTAACAAGCACGATTTAAAGTGGACTACTTCACAAACAGAAAGTAGCGAAGATGAGCTAAAACCAAGGAAATGCTCTCCATGCATCTCTGATGAGTCCAGTACGAGCACCACCAAGACATGTTTAATACATATCTTAGGGTAACTAATAGCTATCTGCAGACATTCATTTAATAACAAATATGTATTCAGCCAGTTTATAGGGGGAACCCCCACAAGTGCACTGAGAAGCCCAGTACATCCCACAAAATGTCTTAACGGTAAAGCTTCACAACTGGGGGAGGGAGGAAAACCCAGCATGCAGGAGTGCTCATCCCACTGCTAGAACAAAGGTAGTCCTTGCGACAAAGCTGTTCTACACAGCTGAAAAGCTCTCCAAAAACCGTCACTCAAAATAGGAGCAATAAAGAGGAGAAACTGGAGGAGTGGCCTGGCTCGCCTGGGAGGAAGGGGACATGGACAGCACAGGGGTGAGCACCCTGCAGGGCAACACTCGCACAGCACAAGCCACTTGAACTTCATACGGCAGAAACTCCTATCAAGGCTATCTTGGCAGCAAGAACAACTAGGCAGGAGGCAGAAACAGGCACAGTGCAGTGCCAGACTAGGCAGGCCAACACAGAGCAGTTTCAAGGACAGCAATTGGTAGTACCAGCACCTAACAGAGACAGTATTGCGTTGTGTGCTGTGTCTCCACAATGGTACTGCAATATCAGCATGGTACATAGCACTTTTTCAAACCTTATTATCCAGAATCCTTCAGAAGGAGAAGCTGGCTTGATTCAACCAGAACAAATTCGGGGTGAGGTGGGGGAAGATCACAGAAGAAATGACATGAAAGGAAAGAATTTTTAAAAGCCCCCCAAAGTTACATATTCAAAGACAGTGGTCTAGATGAACTCCTCTCAAGAGTCAGAAATTAGTATACAGACTGAAAAACAAAACACAAGTCCAGATTCTCTTGTCTGAAAGGAGCCACAGTAAAGGATAGAAAGATCATCTAGTCAGGCAAAAATAGGAATACAGTAGCTTTACCTAATACATGTCTCTCCAGAAACAAGAAGCCATCAGCTTGCTTACCAGGTCAGCAAGCCCCTGGTCCCATAACTACACTGCAGGTTGTAGCCAGCCAAAAGAAGCAGTTGAAGTTCCCCTGAATCAAGTCTAGAAGATTGGGTACCACCTGGATATGCCAGCCCCTACCATCAAAAGCCCTGAAACAAGCAGCCGTGGAGGAGACTGCACCCTTCCTTACGGGATGCTCAGTATTCCCCTTCTTTGGCGCAGCTCAATCTCACTTAGCTCAACAAACCACCCACCTCATGGAAACACCACACACTAATAAAGATGCTGTTGCACTTTCTAGGGAAAGTGTCCCTTTGCTAAAGACCTGGGGGGAAGGAATTGCTGCTTGAGCAGTTTTTTGGAGCAGAGGGCGATTTGTGGATGGGGCATATGTTGGCAAACAGGTGCAGAGTGCCTGCACATTACCCTTAGGCATAATAAAAGCCACCACCACAACAATGTGTTATCAGCATGGTCTGACAAACTGGCAAAGCATCTGGCACCTCCAGCAGCAGCGTCTGGGAGAGGTAACCAGGGGGCTAAGCACCAGGTACTCACTCTCTTGCTAATGCTGGCTTATATGACTGTGCGTTATATTCACATCGCTTGTACACGCGCATGAAGCTGAATGGCATAAAACTAAGTGATTATTTAAGCCAATGTAAGCAGCCTACTCTTTTGAAAAAAAAAAAAAATACACACAACAACAACAAATAAAAGGATACAATGAAAGAGTGGCTCAAATATGCAAAGAGTACACAAAAAGATCTCTATTTCAGTAACTAAACTGCCGTAACTAGAGCTGTATCAACAGTACCTCTTAGTGGTCACAATAATCTGCTACTAAAAAGAGGGAAGAAGAAAAAAAAAAAAGGAAAAAAAAATCATAAGTGGAAACATTAGTGAGCTACAGGGAAAAAAAAAAAAAGAAAAAAAGAAAGAAGAAAAACTGTAGAAGTAGAAGGATCTGGTACCCTACCTGGATTAATCTTGGAGACATTGTTTCAAAAATAATGTTTTTTCCCCTTCATCTTTTAAAAAGATGAATGTGAACAGATATTGCTCAACCTATGTTCTGTGTGCCACATGCACACACTTTCCACAAGTCCTGCTAGCATAATTCCCCCGGCCTTAAAAAACTCATATTTAATATCTTTAAAAGTATAGAACCCATTGGAAACATTTCAAAAATGTAAAATAAGTTCCAAACCAAGGTAAACAATCTTCATATTTCTTTCCATGTGGGCTGCGGAAGGGGCAAATGGGTAATGGGATACATATATCCATTTACAGTGTATCTAGATACCTAAAAATAACAAAGCATAAAGTTATTTTTTTTACATCTCTGTACTTCACCTCTGCAAGCTGTGAAGGATTGCCAGAGAGCTTGATGATAGATTTGTGTCTGGAAAAAGGTGGAATCTGAAGACGACAGAGGCATGTGTAAACTGTCTGCCAGGCTGCGAAACACTTTTCTTTGCCCTGCCTGGGGCAATGGTACGCGGGTCATGAAGCTCAAGGCACGACCTTCAGAGCACAATGCTAAGGCAAAGCTTGTAAGCATAAGGGATAAAGAATACACAGGCTATTTTGGGTAGATCATCATGAGGATACACTACATTACAATTAAAGTAATGAAAAGGGGAAACAGCGAGAACCCCAAGTAAAATCTTCCCAGCTGTAGCCATGCAAAACTGGAAGATAAGGAATGAAAATTAAGCCCGCTGCCACCCTCCACCTCACCAAGACAACCCAGGGATACCATTCACCAAGGGGAATGGTATCCTATAACATCTTCCAGCCTTGATAAGTTTAACATTTATTCAATTTAATGAATGTTGACCACTAGCTAACTTTAAACTAGTATTTATTTGGTATACAGGAGTGTTCAAATGTCCTCTACCTATCATTTAACTGCAAGCTGGAGTGCTAAATTTCCTCTGACTCTACCTCATGCTGTAAATCTTCCAGCCGGTCATTAACTGCCTGGTAAAGGACTGGCACCTCATATATTGTCACTTAATTATGTTATGCTACATTGGGCTTCCTAGGAGGCACTGATTTAGCACAAAAACACCTCTAAAGAAAACCGTGTAGACAGACTGCCTGAGCCAGAGACGATGAAGAATGCTGCTGACAAGGGAATAGAAATGACAACTAAAACAGCCTTTGGAACGGAAGGAGAAAACGTAGCGACAGGGAAAAAGAAACCAAGCATGGACATTTGAACCATCAGATAAACAGCAGCTGACAGGACATTTTAGATCTGGAAGGAGGGGGCAGAGGAGGAGGAGTAGAAGTGCACCAAAGTGGAAATAGAAAATTACCCTCTTGAATGAACGAGATGTGTTTGGAATGAGTCACAGGGGAAGGCAAGTGCAAACATCAGCAAGTCAAGAAGCTGACTGCGCGGTACCTTGCTCCTGAACCCGGTCTTCAGAAACGAGAGACGGCTGAATAAACACAACGAGAAAACCAGCCTGCTCTCAGCTCCTACCTTTGTGATATTGAAATGAAAATGCTTTTTGGCCACAGTCCTACGAGTGTGAGGAAGACATCACCACTGCTGACTTCAACACAGGCGAAGGACATTCAGCACCTCAGCGTTGTCCTTCCTTCTCACCCCAAAGGAGAGAGACAAAGAGATGCTTCGATCTTTCCTGCTATGGAAGGAAAAATAACCCTGCTCTTGTACAATACACACTGTCTTCAGAACCTATTGCCAAAAAAAGTTCCAGACCAGCAAAACTGGGCATAAAATAGCCATATCAGCAAAGGATATAAAACAACACAAACTCTGCCACGTGGCAATAACACACATGTGCGCACACACACCTTCTTCAGTCACTAGAGCCACTGTGGATGCTGCTATAGATGCAGCATTTAGAAAGAAGTCTACAGGAAGGCAGGAATGGATCTTTTGCTCATCCAAAACTGAGAAGGATCTGGAGCATTTAAGATGACAAATGGCTACAGTAGAAGCTTTACTCCCCTCCCATGGCTAAACTTTATTTCCTCTCCCATCATAAACATCAGCATTTCTCCTAGTCCTAGCGACATCTACCTGGCTGGAAATCAGTACCATTCAAAGCACAGTTGCAACTGCTGTGCTTAGCAGCTTTACACTGAAGTCTGGTGTCATTCAGCTACATCAAATCACTGGACAAAGTCAGGAATTATGTGGAAATTGCCAGTGAGTGCCAACATTCAAATAGGCTTTTTTCCCTCCCTCTCAAAATAGAATTTTTATTTGATATTACCAATGGTAGGGTGGTTCAAGTCTAGGTGACAATTTAGGTTCAGAACCTAAGCTGCATGTACACATATGCCTAATTTGATTGAAAAAAATAGTCATCTTTTCCCCCTCCCATTTGTCATTCACAAATTGATACTTTCTACCTGTGAAGGAAACCCATTTCCTGAGAAAACACAAACATGGCAAGGAGTGAGAAATTGGTTTTGCTTTGTATGTTTCTTTGTTTTACCTCCCAGAGACCACTCAGGAAAAGCATCCTTTGAATCCATGGATGGTAAGGAATTAGGGACACTGCTTGTCTACAGAAGACTCTATTGTTTGCTATCAGATCACTGCGGATAAGGAGCCTTCCCAATACCGAAGATGTTTGCTGAAAAACTATGGGTTCCTACCTATGCAATTAAGCAGGCACTGTTAGAAACGCAGTTGCCTTACGTGCTGCTGAAACAATTACTACAGACTGCACTTAAAGGATTTCTAAAACAAGAGGCAGCATTGGTGTGTATTCCTCCAAGATGGAGAAAATAAGTGAATTGAAATCTATCCTTTCCCTTTCCTTATCTTCACATCGCTTTGCCAGCAAAGGTCAATTACATGCTCACAAACAACCAGCTCATACATAGAATTTGCAATATTAGCGAAACCTTAGTCACCAGTTCCGGCTGCCTACAAGTATAAAAAGAAACATCGCTGCAAGCCTGAGTTAGAGCTGGTCAGGAAATTATACCCCCACTTCCCAACCCACACGAAAGCATTTTAGGAAAATGAACAATTTCCGACTTAATTGGAGTTTCCAGTTTACATACAGAATTAATTTTTTTTTGTTTTTGGCAACTAAAACCTTTTCTCAGTTCAGTAAGTTTTAGTGTTTTTGAAGACAGCGTAGAAATTCAACCCAAGTGGAAAGTTTTCATTTAAGTCTTTTATTTCATCAGAAAGGTTATTTCTCCCATCCCACAGACTTTTGACCAAATTAACCAACCAGCCTCACAGGAAAAGTCCCTTTCAACACACAGGACTTCTACCTTCTTACTTAATTATTACACACTCAGTTCACACTGTACTGCCCACATCCAAAAAATCAAGCCCCTGAATGTTTATCCTGGGCTTTCTTCCTAGTATTATTTGCAAAGGTTGAAATCAATTTGTAAAACTTACTCTAAACCAGTGCAAATATGTTTTGAAACATTCATTGTAAGTGTCATCAAACAATGCTGATATCAACATTTTGGACAGCTTTTTACATGTACCAACAGTGCACAAAATCTCAGAAGATTAGCATCTCGCTGCAAAACTAAAGACAGATGACAAGGCTTCATATAAATTACAGCAGCATAAATCTGCACTGTTTTCAGGTCAACAAGATCTCTGGACACACCTGAGGGCTGCCTTTTTTGTTTTTATTATGGGGAAAGAAAAAAGAATTCTCACAAAGGTGCTGCATACAGGAGCTTCCAAACCTTTGAATAGTTCCACTTTTACAGAAAGCGAATATACATATAGCATGCAAACATAGTAATCACCAGTCAGACTTTCTGTCTGTCAGAAGATATAACAACATTTGTGTTCCTTCAGGAGACAGAAATGTTCTTTAGCATCCACTAGTTTTCAAACGTAATTGTCAAAGACTGTGCTAAATTGGAATATACAAGTTTTAATATTTTAAAACGTAAGCCGTCTGGATCTCCTCAGTTTAACTTTGATCTCCATTTTGCTAGCAATCTCTAGCTTACAAACCTCCATCAAAATTACCAAACTGAAAAAGGGAGTAAGAGAAGATAATAAAAATCAGAGCAAGAAACTGTGCAGATAGATGCTATCTGTATCCCCTAACACTGCAGTTCATTTTCATGGATCCCCATTCTCTTTTCATACGTTAATGCCTTAGCCACCCTAAGCTGCAGTCAAGAGCATTAGCGGTAGCCAAACACGTTGGGCCAGCAACTTCATAACAAGATGGGATCTTTAGACCATACACATGTTGGGCAGGGACTTATGTTAGTGGGCCAAATTCTCAGTCGTCAAATTCTACCAACTCTAATGGAGCTACACTGTCGATTATTTGACCTAGCAAAACAGGTTTCCACCTTTTCCTTCCCAAGGTTGCTTTCTGACTTATCTCTGCCTCTTTTGGACAGGTCACCTTAAAACAAATGAACAAGACCAAAAAATGACTGCAGTAGCAACAACAGCTCCGATCTAGATGCTAAAAAGTAACCTATCTAGGAAACGTGACAACCACAACGCTGGAGCCACAGGCGTTCTACACGAGTCCAATTGCAGGAAGACCACGTCAGCAGCTCGAGGGACCACAGTCTAACCAGCTCTTAGTCACTTTATTGGAGATGTCATACAGCAAAGAGCACATGTTCCCCCTGCTTTATAACCCACACACCTGTCCCCAGCAGCCATCTCCTAGGGAGCACACCCAATGGTTTTTCCCAGAGGTTTTCTCTGTCTACTTTTTACAGGCCACCTTGGGGACTCCAGCATGAAACATAACACCTTGCTTTGCAGTACTGTGGTTGTCCCTGCAGAATTAGTTTTCTTCCTGAATCCAATAAAAAGAAAGGAGGGAATATTTTTATGTTCTTTCCTCTGCTGCTTCCTTAACCATACTTTAAGACTCACCTTTTAGTAGAAAATTTCCACTTGGGGAAGTTTTTCCCTGTTTCTATGGAAAGATAAGGACTGTGATGTTAAATGGCGTGAAAATAAATCATCTACAGTGCTTCTCAAAGTCTCACCATGCCTGTTAGAAGACCAGATGATACCCGTAGAAAATAACTGAACTTAACTATTGGCTGTGATGGATACACAAAAAACAGTTTATTCAGCTTTTATAGTGGGCAACAAAGATATATTTAAAAGAGATTTAAGACTTGCATGCCAAGTTATATGTTTTGTAAAATATTGTTTTACTAAGTAAGCTCAGATCATCTCAATAGGGGAAAAAATCTTAAGTATTTTTCCTTGTTTTTTTCTAAACAGTAAATATTTTCACCTTGAAGGTCAAAGTGCTCATTATATATAGATTGTTTATTTCAAAAGCCATAGTTAAGCCAACATGTGCTGTACTTTATCCTTGTATTTATGGTATTCAACAGAAAGCTGCATGTTCCTATGTGGGATTACATCTTAATAATCTATGTTGAAAAATATACACCATGTGTTTGGCATAAAATTAGCCAAGTAATCACTTAACATATTGCACCGTATTTCAGAATGTTCCTGTATCATAGCGTCCATGGATATCAAAGACGTACGTTATCCCTAAATGTGGTTTAGTCCAAGTATCCTTGTCTCAGCACCCATGCTTAGAATGATAAGAGATTTATTAGTTACTTCCAAAAGGGTTGCTCTATCATAATTCCTATTCAAGCCCACCAAGTGAATAATACATTTAACATAACCACTCAGGAAACATCATGCCTTATCCCAGGGAACTAGGACTCTCAGGGACAAAAGGAAGGAGGGAAGAGCCCTTAAACCTTTAAAGATATGTTAGGCAAATCTTGTTGTAATAAGAAACTTGCAATCATAAATAAACCTTTGATAGAAGCACTATTTCACTACAGATTCTGGAAACTCTGTAATAAAAAAGAATTTACACTTTCCAAAAGTGGATAAGGATGGTAACTAAGTACAAAAGATTATTAAATCCTGTCTTTAATACAGCCTAAAGAGCGGAACATTTTAAGTTAAGTGTAAAGAAGGTTTATAATGGATTTACTGTGCTTACCTGCTCCTAGCATCAAACTCTGCTTGGAGAAAAGGTGCATTTGGAACCAAATGAGCTAGTAAAACAACAAGAACGGGAGTATTTTAGTCCAATAATAAAGTCATTAGATTGTATTCTCCCAGAAATCAAGCTAGTACTTAGACAATAGAGATTTTTCTGGGCATATTATTCAGTGGTCTCAGGATAAACATGCTAACCAAATTTTTTTAATGTTTGAAGAGTCTTTCACTGTTGTCATCAAAATAAAAATAATCATCATCTCATAGCAATATTCCTACTTATTTGTAGCTGAGGGTGGTTTTTTTTCTGGTAAAAAAGTAATCTCACATTGAGTAGAATGCGCAGGCTTGTACAAAAGTATCATCACACAAGAGCAGAAATGTCTCTGTGCTCAGGTTCAAAATGAAGCTCTGTGGGAAACCAAGTGCAGATGATGTAAACCCCATTGCCTAGAGTCTACGTTCCCACATTACTACACAAAGCACAAGTGAAAACAAACTTGCACTATCAATTCAGCATCATGACTATCCAAGGCTGGATCAATCCCAGGGTCCTCCTAAGCCTTTGCATCAGAAACTATGTGAAACAAGCAGCCACTGTGGATCGTGGAACCATTCTGCTAGAACCACGTGACTGGAAAATACTGTGCTTCAGCTAAGGTCTTGCCAAATCCCAGACTGACACATACCCAAGGGGCTAGATCAATTAGCACAGACTTAGTAAACCACCTGAAGACATCTTCATGACTATGAAATTATTCTTCAGAAACCACCAAGGCCACATTTAAATGATCTGTGAAAGATCTCTACCATGATTAAACTCCACAGTGCAATCTGGACCAACAGAATTTGAACCCGTATAAGCAAATATTTCTGCTCTGGTTCTTTCCTTACCTGTTCTTCCAATATCAAGCGTCATATTTTGCCTTGTGCCTCAAGACTCCAAGTAAAGTTGTAAATCTAGCCTAGGAATTGTTTTTTTTCCTTCACTAGGAGAAATGTCAGAACATATATTTGCATACAACCTGGAAGAATACAGTCCAGACCAGAGAGATCTCTAAGCCTCTGACAGTGAGTTCGCCTTCTGTGCTGTAGTTAACAAAGTTCTGCTCCCAAGTACAAAGTTTCTGGCATCTGTGTATTACCACCAGGCTGCTTTCAAAAAAATTCCCATCCCCTTCGCCTTTTTGAGGGAGCAGGCCAAAGCATTTTGGCTCAAGTCTTCCCAAAAAAATGTCATGGCTAAAACAGGCATTCAACAACTGAACATTTCATCCCAAAGTGTGAAATATCTGGCAAAATTATAAAAAGCTGTGCGTGATACTACAATAGAAAACTTTGTGGGTTACCAACCTCACCTATAACACCTACCACAGACAGTGACTTTGACTGAACTTAATCTTTACATGCCAGTAGTTGGGAAATTCCCCACATCCTCTTGGGGAGGTACTGTGACTGTATCCAATATTTGTAGGCTGCAAGCATGCTGTATCTCCACAGCATCCCCTACTACAAGATGTATGCTAAAGCCATAGCTGAGACCTACAGCCAGGAAACAGCCTTGGAAAAACTTTCTTTGCCCCCCCACCCCTTTTCAAACCACTGATTGTTGGCTTGAATTTATTTGTCAGAGGAATGCAAATGCTGGGTAACAACTGGAAGATACTGGCCAAGGAGGATGTGTAATGTCCATCGGTGGAGCCTCTTTAGAACAGGTCAAACATTAGTCAGAAAAAATTTGGTATAGCTGAGTCTGCTTTGGGGGAAGGAGCAACCCAGGGTACTTGCTGGAGATCAAAGCTTCCAGCCATGATTGCTCCAGGATATGCAACGAAGAGCAGAAAAAAATGTTCTTGCATTAAGTTTGTTGAAATAGGGCTGCTTGAAATGTTCGTGTCAAAATCAAAACCAAGCTGAACTTCTCTAGTTTAAAGCTCTGCTCCACAGCCAAATAGAAATACAAGCCTATCGTGTGTGAATGAATGCTGAATAATTTGAGCTGGCCTAGAAATTGACAATGAAAATCAAGCACCCCTGTGCAAAAACTAAGAATAGTTTTTAAAGTTTCACAGAAAAAAACAACAACAACAAAAAACCACAAAACAAAACAAAAAAAACCCCACTTTAATTCTGAAACTTGAAAACAGTCCTTGTTTCTTTTGGTTCTTTTTACCACCTCATGACAAACAAATCTCCTCAATTTTGCATAAACCCAGTTGTATTTTCTACAGTTTGCATGACTGGCAAGTCTAAAAGAAATCTTCAAATACACCAAGTTCAAAACAGAATTTTGGAGAAGATCATTTTTATATGGAAGTCATCAAATCATAGAGAAGATTTTTTTCATCCTGCTGTCCTCCAGGGCTTGTACTTTGAGCAACTTTTCCAAGAGCAACATTGGTTCTGTTTGCAATTCTTCTCTCCAGTGAGCATTTTTAAACTTGAAGAAGTGGCAGTGGGGAAAAAAGGAGAGGCCAGAAGGCAAAAATGTGAACATATTTAAAACAGGGATTCTATAGGAATGAGACAGTTCAGTTTTGCATGAATGTATTTTCAATTTAAAGGAAGTCTCGCTTACAAGGCAAAACCGCTAGTGGTGTGAATTATACGACTCCAACTTCCTCTAGTTTGGCAGGGCGGTAAGAGCTCTGCAGAAGGCAGCCACTGTGGTTTGACTCTCACTGATAATAGCCAACCCTCCCTCCACCCCCTGAAAACTCAGCACTCTAAAAATAAGAAGGAAGTAAAAGGAGAGCCATTTCCTTGCCAACACCAGTAGCTGGGAGGCCTGGAATGATGCCATTAGATACCCTGCTATTTATTGCCCATTTCCACCCCATAGGAAGCATGGGGAAGTAGTTGCCAAAAGAAAAAAGAAGGGAGAAAAATAAACCTTCCTGTTTGGCTTAACATTTGACAGGACAAAGTCAGATAATTCTAGCTCCACATTTTGCACGTTCTTGCCCACAGTTGTTTTCCTCCAGAGGCTCCTTCTAAAAACAAACAAGGATTTTTATACATCAATGCTTTCAAAGCAAACACAGGAAGTATCTTCTCCAGTCTCCTACACGTACCTTCCTCTACTTTGCCTGCTGCTTCACTCTCTCTTCACCGGGCACTTTCATTCTGGACAGCACAAAACCAGGAGTGTTAAAATATATATACTCATTAATCCAGTTTCCTTCAGAAATTACTATTTCGTCAATACCAAAGGTTTTGCAAGTCAGTCGTGGTTTTAACAAATTGTCTCAAATCAGAGATGTGACTCCGGGGGAAAGGAAAGGGAAAGAGTGGGAAAAGAGCCATTTCTGAAGATTCATTAAGTTTGTTATCTCCTCTCTGTCCAATTCAGAGATGATTTAAACTAGTCTCCTACCTACCCAAAGTAGATCATACCTGCTAGGCTAGAAAGGTGCCTCAGCATGTCCTCCTAAAGTTGTTCCACTTTATTTAAACTAAATGTCATTGAGGACCAAGACAGACTATCACCTAGAGGAGCTAAGCTAGTCATCTAGCTCAGGGTCTCCAAAGTCTGCTCCATTGAGGAGTTATGACTTACAAACTACATCAGAAATGGCAATAAAATAGAAAAATTTTCAAGGCTGAGATCAGGTGAATGTCTGAACACCTGTTTTTAAATGGTCTGCTCCAAATTGAAGCTGGCTAAGAAATGGTCCAGCATTTCTTCCCTCATGTGAAAGGCACTTAACTCTCTTCCAATTTCATTAACAAGATGCACAGAAGCCTAGTATGTGGGTGAGGGGAATGTCAGAATGTGTAATTTTGAAGCTGCCAGATTTTCTTTCCTTAATTCTTCATCCAAGTAAACTTATCTTAAAAACTTAATCCAAGTACATAGATATTTCCAGGTCAATCAAAACTACACTCATTTAAATTTTTGATGAATAAACAAACCACTTGCCAATAAGTAAAAAAAAAAATAAAACATCCCCAGCTGACAAGGGAGGGAGATGACCAGCTTTCCAACCTCCCCTGCAATCCTGGGTCAGCCCTAATGCTAAGTAGAATCTGGAACAGTCAACATGGCTGCTATACCCTCCTTCATTCTTAATTGCCAAATAACTTCAGTTGTAAAAAATTTTTCATTTCTACAGCAAGACACACCCTCTGACAAGTATTCACCTCAGGGAGCACAGTAGCTAGCCCTTTTGGGTCAGCATTAATCCTTTCTTGAGCTGCTGTGGCTGAGCAGCAGTGGACACCCCAGCCCCACATCTGAGACCTAGGCAAGCTCCATGCTCTCTGCCCCAGCCTCCTGACACAGCCTGGATCCAATGCAGAGAAAACCCAAGCAGCCATGTAGAAGGGTAACCATGCAATTTCTCCAGCCGGATCCTGCCTGACCCACAGCCTATAAACATGCTACAGTACAACAGAGACTGCATATGGTGGGAACATGTGGAAATACATCATTAGGACAGGGTGGGAAGTTTGTTTCCTGTCCTGCTAACATTTTTAGGATTACAACAACAAATTCTTCTGCAGCAGGACACAAAAGAGGAGACAGAGTGAGAGACGTCTTGTCTGCCCCCTACCCCCCTTAGGAGAAGAGGCAGCCACACCGGACAGCCAAAAGCCCAGTAGTCATAGCTCGTAACAGGGAAGGAACAGGAACCTGAGAATCAAGACCTCATGTTTGGCAGAGACATCTCCTGCATTCCCAGGAAAAGCTTTACCCTCCGGGGTATTGGCTATTCTGAGCTCTCTGCTCTGGCTTTGTACAGGAACTCAGTGCCAGATCACAGAAATTTTTCCTTGCAAAAGTTTCATCCAAAGTGACAAGTTTCCATGAAAAGTTCTGATGAAAAAATATTCTCTTGGAAAATTCCTAGCAAGCTCTAATCTTCACGTTAAATCACGGCCACAAATTTACAGCACTTTGCTCCACACATGCTGACCGGAGCCTAGTAAAACTGTACTGAGCTCTGGTTCCTCCTCCACCCCTCCTTTGGGATGTGTAAAGTCTTGCATCCTCTGGGTCCTATATAACCTCCTGGTCAAAAATGTACCTTTTTTTTTTTTTTTTTTGGTGAATCAAACTCCTGTTATTTGTCAGGAGCAAAGCATCCAGGCCCAAGTCTTCGTAACTTTCCCTTTTGTATTCACCTAGTCATACCAAGCTATTGTCCATGCAGGGTTCCTCTCAGATGTCCTCCCTGAATGGTGTGGCAAAGACTTCACAAGCATGGAAGGTTTTCTGTTACTTGCAAAGGGTTACAAGCAACTGAAAATTCTTCACTTACTCCCTGCTGTTTCAGAAGAGCAGTGCCATCTTCTAAATAAGCAGAGACAGCTGAAAACAGCAATGAATCTCCCCTCCAATGCAGTGCACAATATCATTGAAACTACTTCTGTGAAATCAAATATTTCAATTACAATTCTCAGCTTTAATAGAATTTCTGCCTGCATAGAATTTAAGTTATTTTTTTCTTGGCAACTTCCAATATCAAGTGGAAATGACACTTTTCTTTCATGAGCAGTAAAGATCAGAAGGCAGTCTAACTTTAGGTTTTTAGGAGAACGTTTTCAGGAGAATGTTTTCCTGCTCTTTCCAAAGCTTGCAACCTTGCCATTCACAGTCCCATTATTTCCTTCTCTCAAAGGACAGCAACAAGGACTCAGCACAATGCTATCTCCGCTTACGTGTCACCCTTATTACAAACTCTAGACCCATGTTAAATTTGGACTCAAGTACAACACTGTTGTCATACTGGCAACTAGGAAGTTATGAAGATCATTGATTTCTACATGGCAATAGACAAAGAACAGGCACTGAGGACTAAGGTGGCTTGAATTTTCTCATATTTGGTGTAGGCCAAGTGGAAGTACATGGACGGTTCCCCTGGAGCAAGCGATGTGCTGTAATGTTGTTATTCCACAGCAACTCATTTGCGTGCTAAGCCCTTACACTTGTAGCTACTGATCAGTAAAGACACAGTGTTGATCTGCCTTTGACGAGAACCAGCCAAAGGAATTGTGAACCCTCAATCTCTAAGCAGAGGTTTCTTCCTATCCAAGAATTAAAAACATAATTACTCATTTTGAAATATATCTCCAAACAATCAGAATACATGTGAAACAATAGCCTACCTGAGATGGGAATATATATGGGAGCCATTCCAGTATGTCGTATAGCCAACACCACTAACTCTACACAGTTTTCTCTTACTTTGAATAAACAAGGCTTGTGACGCCAAAACTGCAATCCAAATTCTCTCATGCTACTAAATTCTGAGAAATCAGTGTCAGTAACGAAAGAGCTAGTACAATATGCATGTTATGGATGTATATGGTGATTGCAAGTGCATTACGGTGCCTCCCAGTTTCTGTGCAGTAGAACAGAATAAGGCAAAAAAAAAAATTTTCCTTTAAACGTCTTTTCCCTATACAGTCAAAACATCAACTACTCTGCCATCTTATCCTCCCTAGCTGATAGGGCTCTGCACTTTTACTGTGTTTGTACTTGCTCTGCTTAGAATTCAATTTCCTTTGGTGATCTGCATGCAGGCAAATATTGCCAATGGCACTAATGTATATTTGCTCTTCTTGAACTGCATACAGAAATATTGTTGCTATGCGGCGAGCACAAAACAATCCAGAAGTCACCTGACATCCTCCATCAAACATTTAGGAGTCATCAAACTTAATTTCCCCTTTGTGCCATAAAACACCAAGAGGAAGCTTTAATAGATTGCATTATGTAACGGTTCTATAAAAATAGCAGGCCAGCACTGGAGCACTTCCTTCCTGAGGCCCAATAACCTCTGCTGAAAGGATACACACTGGTTTCCCTGGCAACCATGAGAGATGACACTAGGGGAAAAACAGCAACAAAAGGACCATTTTTTGCTTAGTAAAATAAGGTCTGGCTTCAAGCTTGCGATACAGTGAATACAGAGTGCCCGACAGAGAGAGAGAACCGGTTAATAATTCTGCTCAGGTCCCAGTGACCTTGCAAGGCTGTTAATGCTTTTCATTTTTTTTTGTTCTGCCTATTAAGAAAATAATAATAATACCAAAACTGCAACAGAAAACTCACCTCAGCAAGTATTACAGTTTTAATTTTTTTTTTAAATTAAAAAAAGGGGAAAAAAAAGTTGAAGCAGGACCGTGTTGAGATTCATCTGCCCTGCTAGCCTTTCCACAAAACATTCTCTTTCTTTCCTCCACTTGCATAGATCACAGGATTTTCACATTTTGTTTCAAAAGACTCCTTTCTGCTTCCAAGCTTGCCATGCTTTACTACTCCATTGTCCAGCAGACAGCTGTTTTCAAGACACGGCCTTTGCAAGTAACCAAAAAACAAACTCCCTCCCCAAAAAACTCATCATGATACAACATTATGCTAAAGGCACAACCCAGTGGGCCAGAATACTTAACAATAAGGTCGTCTCTTTTGCCTTATTCAGCCCTTCCACAGCCTCCATACTCCCACAGGGAGCCAGAGAGAAAAGTGACAAAAATTTTTTTGTTTCAGTCCAGCCATCAGGGCTGGTAGGTTCCTTGTGGCATAACCACACGAGCTTAGTCTCATCACCTTCAGTTTTCCCCAGCCAATTTTTAACCCTTGCTTGTTGCATCAGCTCCTGCTGAGGCAGTTCCCACACCAACAAGCTGCTTTCTTCACTTGCCTCTCAGAAACCTCTGGCACATTTGGGTACTATACAGTGCAAAACAGCAGCGGCAGTGAGCAAACAGGCATGTTTCTGAGAACAAGAGAAAAGAAAAAAAAAATGAGTTGTTTTCTCTAAAATCTGGAAAGCAGCTGCCTCAGGCTTATTTTCACCCTTTATGAAAAACTCGCTTCCTTCTTGTCAGTCAGTAACAGGGGAGGAAATGCATTTGAACAGGAAACGTAGTGGTACATAACTCTCCCGCTGAGCAACCCTACCATCTTGAAGTGATCCTGGGCTCCTCACGCAAGCGAGGGAAATATCACACGTACAGCAGAAAAGGAAACAAAGGAACAGGGAGACTAGGTGATATATCCACAATACCTCATTACTCCACAGCAGCAGAAAAAGGAATGCAATCTAAAGCCCGATTAATTTCTGCCTCTCAGCAGTATCTCTAGCACAGACATATCTCACAGGCAAGAAATAAGAGCATAGGCTATGTCCATGAAAGTGCCTCTCAAACTGTCCATCGCTTTCCCCCTCAGCTGTAACAAAGTCTCTCTTGTGTTTTCAAAGCAAAACTTTGCATCTTAATGTCATAAACATTGCAACTCTTCTTTGCACAAGAGTTGACACGTGCAAGCCACTATTTCATTTGGCATCACACCAAATAACTATTTTACAAAAGAAGAATGAAAAGGTACGTTACAACAACATACGCAGTCTACTCACAGGAGCTCTTATTTGACATACCACCTCAAAAAGACAGGGTAACAACATGCTACAGGTAACAAGAATTTCACCTTCTTGACAGTCTTTGCTTTAAGAAATTTCCAAATCAGTAGTCTGCCCAAGGAGGCATTTACTGAAGACAAGCGATATTAAAGAGCATGTAACAGCACAGTTTGGTTTTGTTCTAGATTTGGGTTGGGAATTTTTTGTTGTTTCTGGTTGGGTGGGGGAGTGCCGTTGGTTAGTTTGCTGGGGGGTGGGGGGGGATGTTTTGTTTTGATTTCTATCACCACCCCGCATCACTCAAACACACTTTAATATGTAACACATTGCTAAAAATTATATTACTAATGAATCCAAAGTAAAATCAAATCCAAGTCTCATACGGATAGTCAGTCTCTAACCTACAGTTAACCCTGTAAGGTTACAATATTTACTAAGCACTGCAAAGGGTGAACTAAAAAACCCCTCCATAGCTAAATCAACAAAAATTAACTCATTTTACGTTTTGTTGTTGTTTTTTTTTTTTTAAAAATAATGAAATCCTCTCGGGCAACCTCAATCTTTCTATGCTCACAGTTTTCTGATATATTTGCAGCAGGCTACATTTTAAACACAGTATATACAGACTCCTCCTGCAAAATAACATTACTGTGTTTTTTTCCAGTGGTTTCACAAGGCTACAGAGAGAGGCGATGTTTCAGTCAGGAGCCATCCCTGTTACAGAAAAAAACACAGTAAACAATCTTTCTTTATGGTGCCATAGTTTCTACCAGTCTGCTTTTAACATACGCTGACACCAGGCCAAATTATTTTTTCGCTACATCAGTATAAAGACAGAATAACTTCCCTGTAATTATGTGACTTAATATCAGGATAACAGCAAAATCTGGGGCACAGACTTTCAGACAACATTGTAAAACAAGTTCCTGGCCACTTGTGATTGCAAAAATCCTAGGGCAGTTTTGAAAGAAGCATTAGGTTGTTAGACACAGGTATCGTGGCTGAAATACTATTTCTGGTCATTATAGTTCACTTGTTTAAAGTACGTCTTCAGTCTTCAAGTGGATATTTGGATATTCCTCTTCATTTCCTTTTGGAAGTGAAAAGGTGTTTACTGTGGCTGTATTTCAGTGGGGGATTAAGTCACCCCTATGTGTTACCTCCTTCACAGGATCATGCACATTCCTCTAGACCTGTTCACACTGGGTGAAATTCTCCCCTATGCTGAAGGCCAGCACAAGGCCAAGGCATTGCATAAGTATTTAAGGGATTAAACAGGATTTGATGGGTGTGTAAGCACTGCAGCTGGATAAATTTCCTTCAAGATGATTTAATTCTGACACACTGACCCTTTCAAATACATACATGAGGCCTTTATGTAGTGTCCAGTTTAGTCGGAAACTAGTGAGAAACAAATGCTTCCACCACCCTCAAGGAATTCTCACGCACACACTCTCCGGCGCACAAATTCTGCCCAATGTGGCACTGGGAACAAGTCACCAGGGCACTGGTGCAATGCTCTGTGGCTCCCAGTCCTGAGGTTTACTGTGGACACTTGTGTCAGAGCTAAGTAGCAACAGACCATAAGGACAACTGTCATAGCAAAGTTCAACACCGTAAAATCCAACTGCCTAAGCCAACAGCATATTCCCCAACCCAACACGGGACGGAGCCTCTGAACTGCACAGAAGCAGCGAGGCAAACTGGCCCAGAGTCCAAAGAACCGACGAGCCCCACACTAGCGCAGTGCCACAGCAGCACGGTGCACATGTTCACCCCGTGCTCGTTCAGCTGCACAGCTGGCAGGTATGGAAGCAGACAGAGTAATCACTTACGTGTTTAACAGCTCCTGCTCCTACCTGCGCTCATGGTCTGGGAGCTGCCAGCCAAGCAGCCAAATTTGCTGACTTTGTTGCAGGCTTCATTAACTTGGACAGAAAACCCTCTATCTATCAGAAATGCTTCGCTCGTTGCTAATCGAGCAGCTATTAACAGTGCCTGCTCATATTCCTGGTAGGGGGTCAACTCAGACAAAACTTACTTGCAGCACAGTTACTTAGTTACTATGTTAATTAAGCACCTAAGTAGGCAGTATATTAACATGCCAGGATTTCAAAAGGGAATGTGAGCTCACTGGGCATTTCCACTTCCGAGTCACAGCAAACAGCATAGGAATAATTCAACTGGCTATAAATGCCTCAAAAATGTAAGCCTCACATAAGACGGACTGTTCGTTTGGTACAAGATCAGAGTCCAATGTTGTTTGAATTTTAAGGGCAAAAGCAAACAATATATCTGCTTCAAAAATTTTTAACACAAAAAAGCCAAATTCACAGTGAAAAGATTTAACCCTACAAAATTACCTCTGATCTGTATAAGACTACACAAATACAGGGAATTTACGACAGCATGAAGCAAACTGTAAGGGGGTGAAACAGACATTTGAAAGCATGCCAAAGCATGTTAATATTGCCAGTTAGAGTATGCTGGACTTGCAGTCACTAGTAACTGCATACTACCCTGGATATACATTGCTAGAAGCAGACTGTTAACCTTTAACCAGGACACCGGGGCCGCAGTGTTATCTTATTGACAGCTGTGGAAACCTGTGTAAGTTCCTTGGCTTTAGGTTGCACCTACTCAGTGAACAGGAAGAACAGGTTCAACATACACGGACATGGCACTCTCAGAGAATGACACAAGCAACTTCCTACAGGATCTGTCCCACCAGGAGTTAAGTCTGGATTGCAACAACTAGACTAGTACTGATCCTGGCAACGGGAATAGGAATTAAGGACAAATATTTTGTATTCTCAAAGTAGTCATTTTCCCAGCTACGCGACTATGTAAATTTTATCATTTCACTTTTCTGACCCCATCCGAGAGAACAGGATCCCCACAGGCAGCTGAAGCCTTTGATATTTTTAAGTTTGAGAGAGAGCGAACTTTGAAAACAAAGCACCTGTCAGAATCAGGTCCTTCCGATTTGCATCTTGATCCTCTTAGAGTAATAAGGTCTCAGCTGTTTAAAGCAGGTGCCCATACAGAAATATTTTCTATTTTGGAGAAGGAGGTTCTGTATGAAAATACAAGAGCTACCATGCTGTCTCAGAACAAAGCATCTACCCCATCAGCCTGTCCCCTAATAATAGCAGAGAGTAGATATCTAAGAAAGAGCCGAAGAACTGGGTGAGCACATACGATACCTCCCTGGCAGTCTCCCAGCAGCCAACCATTTGAGGATCAGAGACTTCCTGTGCCAGACTTCTTTTTATCTATTTAGTCACCCTCAATTAACTTCTCTTTCATGAACCTGTCCAGTTGACCCTTGTACCCATAAAGCACACTCTCTGGTTGCTTTAAGTGGATAGACAGGTATCCATGGTATGCGAGTCAGCAGCATTTTACTGCTACTGAAGGGAGGAAACTACAAACCAAGAGCTTTTGCAAGACTGCATGCTTAACAGCTCATGATTTCACCACTACCACCACCCGCCATGCAGGCTATGCAATGGAATCAACAAGTGACAAAAAGAGTTAAGAGTTAACAATAAGGTAGGCTAAAGCTGTACATCTAGATGCTGCCAAGTTCATGGGGACATGGCAATTGGGAGCCTGAAAACAACTCAGGATTCAAGGGGGTTTTTTAACCACACAGCTAAACTCAGCCTCTGAAGTATCTTAAAGCAACCAGAAGTTTGCAGGTGCATCCCTATTTAAAGTGCTACAAAGGTGACTCTGCAAGATGCATTGGAGGATAACACAGGAAATTATTTTCTTGGCTCCAAATCCATGATGGAGAAACCAATAACTGAAACCATCAAATAACAATCTTTAATTAGTCCCTCCATTAGAAACTTGGTTGTGGTGACACGTTAAATGAAGACAGAGAAAGACATAAGACAGCGTAGAAACACTTCAGACACTACCATGATTCTGAAGCTAAAAATCCACCAATTTTCATCACAGCAAGAAAGATCTCATAAGACCAAAACTAAATCCATCAGAAGCATCAAAGTAAAAGTTACTGTCTCCTGGCATTTCTGAAAGATTTACCCATAACCCTCTTTAATGTTGTGCCGGCAAGAACTGCAGTACTTAAGTCCTACTTCAGCACTGAAAATAGGCTTTAAGTGGGATTGAAGTGAAGCAAAGCAACCATGCAGACCCCTTGCACGAGAGGGAATTCTGCCATCTGTGCTCAGCACAGAAACCAGTCAGCACTGCATCTGTTCAATGGATCATCTTCTGTTACTGTGCACAGTAGCTGAACAACGTACCTTTCCCTCTGGAGGCTTTTCTGTAGTGAAACTGAAGTCTATATATATCACCTAATCTAGTCCTCCCATACCAAAGAATTACTATCTCCATTTTACAGATTCAAAATGAATCAGAAAAGAAAGCGGAACTTGAAGACATAGAAAGCCCCTTTAAAAAAGGTTCAAAAGATCTCTGAATGGAAATCCAGACTTTTGACCACACAAGGACAGAAAGATTCTTGAAGACCTCTATTTTATTCACTCTGCATTGAGCAACTTTGACTGTAAACCAGAAATGGATAATCCAGGTCCCAAAACAGCTACATTATTGGAGAAAAAACAAGTCATAGACACTTAATGAGACCCTCCTAACATATGCATCCGCACACAGAGAATATAACTCTGGCAAATCACCTACCATCTTCAGTCTCTTGCCCTGGAAACAGGCAGAGAACTCACTTGCTGCCTGCAAAAGGACAGAGTGGGAAAGGTCATGATCACCCTTTGCTCTGCACCAGGGCACACACTTCATTCTTGGTAAGGATGTTAGTGCTGTCTCTCCAATTTACACTCTCCAGAGATCCCTGGAAGGAATTCTGCCCAAGCCAGCCCGAGCACTGTAAGGATTCCTACAGCATGTAATCCAGGAATACCATCCCCTACCATGCCACGGACAAGCCTTCTACATGCAGACCCACCACTTAGGAATTCATGCTCTCTAAAAATAGAAAACCTTATGCCTGCAAGCATATCTCCCCGACACACATTAGTTGCTGTCACTGGAAGTGCTGAGGAGCCTGCCACTTATAAGGCACACCACTATGAATCTCCCCTAAAATAGGCAGAGAAGATAATGGAAAAATCCAAAGAAAGAAAGAATGAATAAAGTTTCTCATCTTGTTTTGGTTTGTTGGGTTTTTTTCCTCAGTAAGTATTCAGTTTGTAGTAAATATTTTGTTTTTCACAAGTGCTCCAATAACGTCTCCTATGCACAGAACCAGTTCTTTTCTCTCCAAGAGCCCGTACTGCTGCTAATACAGGTCACATTCACTCAGGTAACAGCTGTGTTTTGCATATGATCTTTCACTCTCGTGAATATAGCCCTGCTCAAAACTGCTCTTCAAGAGTGGAGACCATTGCGCTAAGCACTACACACAACACATCATGCCACTCTCCCACAAGGGAAGATTCACAAATGCTGATGTCAAACAGTTACACAGCCAAGCCTACAGTGGCCTTCTAGGGCAGTTTGCAACAGCAAGGATTTATGGGTTGAGGACATCACCATATTCTTTAGCGTAGCACAGATTAAGACAAAGTGGTCACATTTGAAACAAGGACTTTGTAATAAGAACAGTTAATAAAAAAATCATGTTATTTTAAACTAAGCTTTTCACTTCAGTTTTCAGATAATGAAGATTTTGAGAGTTTGGTTTTCAAATATTCTGTCCTCTATTTTCAACTCTGTGATCCTTTTTTCACCAAAGAATGAAGAACAGAAGAGAAAAATATCCAGTCACTTTCTCCCTCTCTAAATCAAATAAAACAGAAAAGAGATTTTGCTAGGAAAAAAAAAAATGCAAAATGAAATCCTATGTGTCCAGAACTGAGAATTGGGTCTACCTAAAATACAAAAAAGCTCCGTGTTCCCTGATGCTCCTAAGTGTCAGCTGTAGCTTCAAGCTCTGTGGATCCTGTGCTGTTAGCAGTTACTTCCTTCAGGCAGCTTCTGCAGGGAAGTTAATTCTGTTTCCGAGTCACATCTTTGGGCCTCTTTTTGCGTGTTTGCTGTTATGCAGCCAGCACATCAAGGCAAACATTTGGAATAAAGCCTTGGGTGCAAGCCACATTTGTTTTTGAATGAACAAAGCCAATGCTTTTGAAGACATATAAAGCCCCTTAAAAAAATTAATCATGCTTCAAGGTATAAAACAACTGTCTTTTTTGGTCAGAGGAAAGAAACAGCCAGGCGCTCATTGTAACCTCTCATTTGGATAGGTACCTGGCAAGAAACACCACTGTTGTCTGAAGCACTGATAAAGGCTAGGAGACAAGATAAGCCATTGGTCTGACCTAGCAAATCATATCCTTTGTTCATCGTGTTTCCTGGGGATTTGAAACAGCTCTTCCCATTCTCTCTAAAACCAGATAAATAGAGAGTGACGGCTTTAGAGCTTTTCAAGTGACAAGAGCGGGAGGAAAGGCAGGCCTATAGTGATAGGCTTTAACAAGTGTAGTATCAGCTGACGTAGGAACCCATATACTGGCTCATTGAGCAGATTCCTCCCACACAAAGTAACAATAGATTGTTCCTTCACATACAATTCTAGTAAAGCGTTAGTACTTCCTGTATCTATGTTCCTAATTTAAAAAAAAAAAAAAAAAAAAAAAAAAAAAAAAAAAAAAAAAAACACAACACAAACCAAAACAAACAACAGCACCAACAACAACAACAACAAAAAAACCAACACCATCCTGAAAAGGCCAAGCTACAAGACAGGAGAGGGGGAAGAGGGTAATTTTTTAGCTCTAAGCCTCTCATGAGTGCTATCTGATCTCAAGTGTCTGATAAGTATCTGATATCACATGACAATTTTCAAGTACAACACTGAAAAAAAGCAATAACAACGTTGCATGTTGCATAGGACAAACACTCTGTGCAATTAAAGAATAACGAAGAGCTGACACAGAGCACAACAATCCTCCCCATGGCATCTGTCGTTGCCGGTGTTACACCATCAGAAAAAAGTGGCGCTACATGAGAATTCTGAAGGAGTGGAAATGGCATAATCAAGCTGTAACATACTAAGAGAAAAATTATTTGCACTTTTTCTTCCTGACACTGTCCTGGAAGTTTACACTGTAAGAGTAAAGTCAAATTTATGCACCTGATTATACTCATCACACACCTCTGCAAGTAAATATGGTTAACCTGATTTAGGACTATCTGGGGGAGAAAAGGTTCAACAACTGTAAGAAGAAATTTATTTGACATGGTAAGTATTGTAAATGAACTCTAAATTCTATCAGCTTATTTCCACAATTCTCACTGACAGAAACAGCCCTCATCTTTATTTTGGTTCCTTTAAGTTCAGCACTCGTCTGAATAAATGTTGTATGCTCAAATAGAGCATACAATAGGTACTGACAAGAAACGGTGCAATATTCCATGATGCTCTACAGTTGCATAAGGAAGCCTCTCTGTGATGCTTCCGACAGTTCCTCTGTGCAATTCAACAGGTTTATAATTTTTTTTCTAGTTATTCTTCCATCATAAAAGCAGAAAAGAAAATAACGAACAAACAATTTAAAAACTACAGCTAGAATACAGAAATCTGAAGTTATTAATAGATTTTGGACAAAACACATCAGAGAGACTCTAAAAATGCTTTGCTAGTTTGTAGTGTTCCACCATAACAGCTTCATAATGAGGAAGAAAATAATTCAGCTCTAGACCAAGAGAGATGTGTGTGTTTTGGGACTCTCTGGGTTTTTTCCTTCTAAGACTCAAAAAAGAATTCTCCTCACTGTAAAGGATGTTTCACAACTTCAGGGCGCCTCCAGACCAGTGGAGCAGACAAATACATACATACATGATATGACGTCCACCACAATTTATGGTAGTTTCTACCAGAACATATACCAGCAAATGGTCTCCAAGATTTCAAGGTGACTGGATTTGAATCCCATGAGTGAACGGCTGGTCTTTTCCTAATAAAACACAAAATCTGCCTCCTGTCAGAGTTTGTCCAGGAATAGGTTTGAATGAAGTTGGTGAAGAAAAAGAGGGTCCCGTACAGCATATTTGTCTACTTTTAAATGTCTTAAACCAACGGGGATCCCAGCAATTATTCTAGGAGATAGGTATTTTCTTCACGCACTTTTGTTGGGTTTAACAAAATTGTTGCACACTCTGTTTTTGCTCAACTTTAAGATTCAAGTAGACTAAAAACCTCAATTATTCTCAGGTCAAAACCATGAGATCCAAAGGAAAATGGGTAATTTCACATAGTTTTGATACTGAATCATATAGTAAAGCCAGCGTCACGCAGTAGGTTTTTAGGAAACCGTGTTTACCCAAAACTGGATAAACAAAATCTGTGAACTCCATTTTTAAATAGTTCCATCTTGGCACAGATGGGGACAACTCCCATCAGCTTGAATGGAAAACTCACGTGTTTATGCCAGGACTAACTATGGTCTCCAGCACCTGCAAACATAATGCAGAGGACCTACTTCCCCACAGTTAACTGAAGTTTTACACCTTTGTAAATTCACTCTTTTTGATGAGGTACACAGCAGCAGAACAGTGGTCAATCAGGATGTGGGCTAGTTTGTTTTCAGAGCTACTCAATACGCAGCAGACACTGTGCCATATTTAAGCAATAAAGAGCACTGCTTCTGTCCATCGTAAGGACTTGTTTGGAATTATAAAGACATATGGTATTTTTAGAGGCTGAAACAAACATACTGACTCACACTCACCACTGCCAATTAAGAATAAGGCACATTTACTGATGTAACCAATGTTCCACTTCAATCCGCTTTCCCATCAAACCTCAACATTTTATTTTAGTTGCAAAAAGGTTTATTAAAACCCTGCAGCCACATGATAATTCTCTCAACGAAGAAATGCAATGCAAGGCTTAAAAAAAAAAAAACAACCAAAACAGAACTATGCACTCCCTCTCCTTTTAAAAATCACCATAAGCTGCGTTCAGCATTCCACTGAGTTCATACTTTACAGCGTTATTTAAATGAAAAGAACAACAGTTGTTTTGCTGATTTTTTTTTTTTTTAAACACACCCAAAAATCAGGAAATATGGGATACTATCTCCAACTCCGTCACCAAATATAACTTCAGACAAATTACTGAACACTTTGTGGATTCATCTTGCTGTCCTTAACTGGCAGATAATAATGATTTGTATTTGTACTACAACAGCATCATCACCCTCTTCCTCACAAGCTCAGGTTTTGTATTATATGTGAGTCAGACATGACCAACAAGTATATAGATGTTACCCTACCCATTTCAGTAAGAGCTTGAAGTGTAAATCCTAATACTTATGCTGTGTGGGGTCTTTTTAACTTGTTAGATGGAAGATGATGAACATGTTGTATTTATCACTTGACTGCAAAGATACCTCTTAGCCACGGAGCACAAATATCTTTGCAAAAAGTTACCTAAGCTAGGGTCTTCAGTCTTCTCTAAATATTTACTGCTCCAAGCGAAATGCAGCCGAGTGAATGACACACTGCTTTTCTCCTGGATGACAGCAAACAAAAAGCACAGGAAAAATTTATACTGTAGTGAATCATATGCATATTTTGACTGGTGGAAGCTCTGCCAGAGAATGGAAAGAAAGATTAATTTAGTTGGTTTATCCCTTCCTTCAACTTCCACACAGACTAAAACAGTGCCTTCTTACAAAGCCTGCCCACATCCTGGCTGCCCTCCAGGGAGGCACTGGTGTATGCAGGCTGTGTAATCAGACAGCACTTTGTCCTCGCCAGGATGTGGTCTGCCTTTGTAACAAGGCCTATGCAAATGGGCGCCCATGAGCCCTTGCAGCCGACTGTGGCAAATACCACTTGTTCCTCCACTAGACATAAATGAACTGTAACTACCTCAAAGCAGAACAAACAATATAAGAAAAGAAGGGAAAACACCCAGATTTAACCAGATTAACGATAACGGCTCTCCTGAGGAAAGACTCCCTGAAGAGGAGGATTCAGGGAGTTATTAACAGCCATTAACCAAGTTTCTAGTTTGTGATGTGCCATACAGTGAAAAATAGAAGTCTATGACTTCGCTCATAGAAGTATTTGTGAGGATTATTAGCTTCGCAAAAGACAGATTAGTCACAGTGCAAGCTGCTGTCCTAAACATTTCATATTTGTTTTGCATCCCCAGCAGCCTGCTAAAAATAAAAGCAACAGGGGGAAAAAAAAAAGAAAAAAAAAGTGCTGTACTGGGCTTAGAAACAAATGCATGGCTGAACCACCAAGGCGGCCACCATTCCTCTACTGCACCAAATTCTCTTTACTCATCTTGAACCCTTATTTCTGCCGCTTCACTTGGAACACATGATTTCAGAAAAACTGTTTCTTATCACAAATTGCTATTGCAACATTTGTATTGAGAGACAGGAGAACAATGAACAGCAAGGAATTTCTAGACATTTTCCTCAAACTTTCTCACCTTAGTCCTGCCACCACGTTGTTAATGCATGATCTTGGGAAAAAAAAGATCAAAATAATTTCTGCTGTGACTAGTTTTCAGGGATGCAGGACTCCATTTGTGAAAGCAGAGAGATTTGGGTGACTGAAATCCGAAGTACTGATACTACACTGGAAGAATGGGTGCTGACAGCAAGCTCTTAACTCATCAGCAGATGTAGATCTTGTCGACTGTATTCAAACTAGGTCACAGAGTCAAAAATCCCATGAAAACAGTAAGAAACAAGGAGCAGCTAGACTAGCCTCTCCCATGATTAACACAAGATATCCACCTCTATCCACATATGGACTCCATCACCTTGACTAGAGAAAACAGTTTCAAGGGACTATTAGATCCAGATAGTTCACGTTTGGATAGTGGCACACTTGGAACAAATTAAAGGAAAGTTATGTCCAAGCCTGTACAGCTGACATGGAAATGACACTCCTCTCAGAAAAACACTGAGCTGTTCAGCAACTTAACCACTGGGACCCAAATGTTAAAGACCACAGCCCCTCCACTTTCTTCACAGATCTCAGGGCCAGAACTAATTATGAAGAAAATAGAAAGTAGAATAGTTAAGTATGCTGGGCCCACCATATTTGCAGCATCCTCAAGCAAACAGACTCACAGGCCATCCTGACCCCATCAAAGAAGTTCAAGGCCACTTTCACTAGGCTTTTACATCAAACTTTAAATCAGCAGGGTGATGTTGCCACCTCTCATATGCCAAGCAATATAACAGAAACTAATAAATTTTGGGCCATTCCAGAAAAAAAATTCTTCTGCGCCTGCAACTCTTGCTAATCCACAAGCTTCTCAGGGAATACTGTCAGTAAAAGCTTCCAACATCAAACAGAGATCAGTTAGCAAACCCAGTGCCAATGCGTTCATTGGATTTGAACCTCTGGTCAGCTATTCCTTTTCTTTGGGAAAACTGAGGACCATTCATCTTCCACAACATTTTAAGTGGAGATTCACTGGCTGCCAGGCAGAGACAGACTGTAAACTGCATCCAAACAAAACTGACAACAGGCACCAGCATCAGCAGGTGCTCGGCACCACACAGCTCCCTGCTCCTGCGTTAGGAAAGTGCTTCTCTATCCAAGAGGTCTCAGGCACAGCACGAGAGAGATGCTCCCCTTCAGGTTTCTCTGAGCACTGTCTCTCAGTGCTCAGTACAGAAGGGGCTTAACAGCACTCCTGATCTTCGCTTACTGTTCAGTAAATGATTTGGGATCTTTTTGTGTACTAAGCACTCATTGCTTGCGCTGCCGTTAGCGGACAGGCAAGTTACAGCCGAGGTTCAAGTCAGGAATGGATATAGCAAAGGCTAATGTTATTCCAGGGCCCTCTGAATTGGTGCATTAGGACCTACCTGTTCTGACAGGACATCCAGCCAAACCTCTTTTTCTTTTTAATCTCAGTTATTATCAACACTGGGGTTATATAATATATCAGAACAACTTTCTAAAAAAAGTTAACTTTAGGTTTATAAATCTTACTTACACACTTACAAATCACCTGTGCCTGTCTACAAATATTTCAATTTGGCAATAACACTTCTCTGTGTTATAGCAGTCTCCAGAAACTTCTTGATCACATTCCATTTCAAATGTTTTTCTCTTCCCAGAGCACCACCCTTTTCCCCAGCCAGTTCCATTCCACTCCTAATGGGGATAGGGTTAAATTTACAAAGTGTTTTTATCCTAATTACAAGCCTTTCAGCTAGTACCTTGGTCTTAGCCTCAGCAGGAAATGATATGCAAAATATACTTTCATGCATCTGACAGTCCCCAAAACTACCGGTCATATAAATTCTGCCAATTTACTCTAATTAATGCTAAGCAGTGTCGTGTGTGCTTAAACGGTCAATCTGTCTTGAAGTAATTATACCTGAAGGCAGGAATACATCAGTTTCCTTCTCTTGGAATTAAACTCAGATGGGCAACTGAGAAACAGTCAAGGGACATTTGCTAATGATTAAATCCAAATCACATCTCCTTTCAGTGTTCTTACCAAGTACAAGCTGCTGCATGGATGCTGACGGATTTGTGGAGGAAGGAGGCAAATGGTACAAGGCACTTGTCAACACTGCGCTGCCTACACCAGGCTCACACTCACACCCAATGTTGCAGAGGCTTCTGCTCTGAAGCAACGCGTTAGGGAGTCAAAATGAGACTTTCTGAGATAGTGTAATGTGTTATGACATTGTCACTACTACTGGTAAGATTTCATGCAATTCTTAGTGTTTTATTTGCAAGGTAACCATTGATCTGTTGAAAATCTGTTTAATTCGCCTTTATTATCAACCCTGACCACTAGCATAAAGATGAGAAAAGCCCTCTTCCAAATCAGGTGTTAAGCTCAGGGCTCGTGCTCTCTCCCCCTTTGGAAGCTCTCACCAAATCTTTGCATTTCATTTGGGCTAGTGGGGTCAGCTGAGCATAGGGACCATCAGCTTGTAAACAGATTCTTCATGGGAAGTTCCTCTTTTAAAGGGGCATGAAAACACCTGAGCAATCTTGTGTTTTGATGTAAGCAAAGATGGAAGAATAGCCATCAGGGAGAGCTCCCAGTGGGCAGGAGAATGTTAGAGTCTCACCTTCCACACTGCAATATCAGAAAACATCTATCATGTCTTGATGATCCTTCAGAGAAGGCCAAAGATGACTTCCAGAAGTCGACAACCATACTGATTCACTTAATAAAAAAAAAAAAAAATGACGAAGAGGTTGCATCGCTCCATCCAAATCCTCCCTCTTGCTCTCACATGCAGAGCAAGGAGCACAGAAGGCAGAAAGAGGATGGGAAAAAGAGAAATCATTAACCACTAACCACACTTACACAACTGTATTTTCTGTGCCACTCAACAGCACGTAACTCCAAATTGACACCACTCCCAACACAGTGCTCAAAGACTGTTAGTCAGAAAGATGCTTAGTTTGGCCCTCTAGGAGCTGACAAATTCAGCTTTATCTCTCTGGGATCTGACAAGCCCATCCTGTCACATAGGAAGATGATTATGAATGACAATGTAACATGTAACTTTTTTAACAGGCAAAAAAAAAATCTGACTTGAATATTCTGCTTAGATTCTCATCTTTTGCTGGTTCACTGAGATTGTGCTAAGGTTCTTGAAAGGTGGATGTAATAGTAGAAGACAGTCTACTTTAGCAGGGACCAAATTTGCTGCCTTTCAGCAGATAAGATAACACCACCAACCTATAAAAGCTTATACAGATGCATCATTAAAAGATTAACTTAAGTCCAGGTTCAGCCTTCAAGAACATCCTTTGAAAGGTGCAATAAACTGTAGAAGGAAAATCTGAAAGACCTGTGCAGCTATCTGTAAGCTATCCATGATTTGTCCAGCCTCAAAACAAACCAAAAAAAAAAAAAAGCAGCTTTCTATACTCCTTTTACAACAATAGGTGAAACCATGTCGCCTCCCATTAATCATCTTCCCTATTTTAACACAAACATGCTTTTATTTTAGGTTCAAATATTTAGAGGGATACCCATCTAGGAGTCAGTATTCTTTATTACAATAAAATCCAGCTATACTAATCACAACTGGCCGGTTCTTTCTATCCCTCTGAACCTGAGCCCTTTCCAAAAAGCCAGAAAGAGATCTCTTCAGGTGTACCTAAAATAATCCACTGGTACTTATCTAGTAATACTCTCTGTTTTCAAAATGCAAGCATAAACACAGCAAAGATCATTCTATGACAGAAATCACTGTTTACTTTGTGTTTTGTTAAAATACTTGTAGGAGATTAACCTACTTAAATACTTGGGGTGAGGGGCAGGGCTTTTAAAAAGCTGCTTTAACATTACAAAATGTGCAGGATCGGACACAGGAGAGAAGGGAAAAGACGAAAACAAAGAATACAGTTGTCCACCATCAGAGTAGGCAAAGCAGGATCAGCTGCTTTTTGAAGATATTTTGTCATGAGGGACCTCACAACAGAGTCCCCAAAACTGCATATTCCATTCCAGTCTCATTGTGGAGTATTGGTTGCAGAATGACTGTTAATCAGTACTAATTGTGAAGACAGGCACTGGGGCAGGAGCAACTGTCCACCATGAAGTCAGCTGAGCCAGTAACTTCATTTCATTTTAGCTTTCCTAAGGGCTATAGGATGTTACTGATTTCAGGTCACAAGCAGGAGTAGGTAGGTATGTGTCTGCCCTAGCAGTGAATGATGTTAGGACACTAAACTTATCTCCCGAAATATTTAGTCTATTTTAGCCCAGCTAGACCCTGAAATAAATGCTTACTTTTAACATTAAACCTGATTCCAGTAGTCTAGTCCAAGAGTAAGGTTTCTCAGTCACAGCTGTCTTGCCCTTTAAAAAAAGGGAAAGGGGTAAAAAAAAAAAAAAGCCAAGTAAATATTCTCTATGGAGACATTTAAGATTCCCTTCCTTCCCCCAGCAGCAGTAATATATGTATCTTCATCTTTTGGACTTTTTCCAAAGTGCTTAACTTTGGAATTTGCATACTAAGCTTGCCACAGCAAGTGTTTCTTTAGACTAACGCTCCTCTCCTGTATCAGTCTATATTCTGTCACTCCTTTTCCCCAGAGCTTGCAGTAATGAGTGGACAGCTTCTTTGCAGTAATTGTGGTCTGTCAGAAAAAAAACAAAGGAGAGGAAGTGTGTATCATTTGGCTGTCTACTTAATTTTAGTGTAACAATTCCATTTTTAGGTACACAGAGTCTATAATAGAATGGGCATATCCGAGTTTAGCACACAAAGCTTTAAATAAGACTGCTACTTTACAAAACCACAGCACAGAATAGCAATTGTTTCTTGCATGGTAACCGCAGTGATTGAGAGATGCCCAAAGTAACTTGTGTTTTTTTAAAGGAGAAACTTCAGTGTGTGGTAGTAAGCTCTGAAACCACCGACATAAATGGATTAGGCTGTGAGCACAGCAAACAATAGTTCCATTACTTTGGCTTAGGTCTGTTTTCACAAAGCTACAGAGTACTTAAAAAAAAAAAATCTCTTTGCTCTTTCCAGTATCACTGGAGGGCTGGGTCAGAAAAGAGATACTTTCTGCAAGCGCACACCAGGATATGCTAATATTATCAAGCCTTTTGCTTTGTTGTCAGGTTATTCTCACTTCGCTTCTAATGCTATATGAATGTTTCACTGCTGTTTCCAGTCCACGTAACAGCTATATTACTGGAGGTTCCAGTCTGTTGTTTTCCTTCGAAGCCAGGCTTCAGTCTTGGTTGTTTGCCCAGAAATATGTAATTGCGGACTTCCTCCTCATAAACCGTTCCAGAGCGAAGGCTGCCATCCTTCCATGCTATTATTATCTGTGTGCCTGCAGGCTAGAGCAGGGTGTGCTCTCACATTTGAGAGGATAGATAACCCTTTCCTTGCAGGAAAGGCACTGAATGCCTTTGATTGCTGCAGCTGCTCCTAAAGCAAACTACCTGAAAGTTTTGCTGGTGTAATTTTCTGCCTCTAGATTATAGAATAAAAATAGTTTTAGCATAGGCATACTAGGTCACAGATAGATCTAAGGGAAGCTGAGAATAAAACAGACCTTTCAAGCCATCTACTTCATAGCCACTGCATATACATATTTGCGCTTTTTTATTCTCTATTCTGCCTGATTGTCCACACATTAAAAAAAATCCAAGTTTAAAAAACAAAAAAAACAAACCACAAGCTCATTTTCTACATTTTTCCCATATTGTTAAACAGTCTCACCTACAGAAGGAAAGAAAAAACCTGGAGCAATTTTTGTATAGAGGTCAGATTTTCAAACAGGCTGCAATATAATTCAGCACAAGAAACATTTTCTGGAAAAACAATGAACAAACTGAACAGTTTTATTTTATTTTGCATACAGGTATTCAAGCCAATACAGTGCCAGAAATGCAGTATCAGTGACAGCAAAGCCCAAGGCATTAGAAGAAAGGCAGGTAACGTTCAGAATTTACAGTGGTGAATATGCCCCAATAAAGAAAGCCCAATGTGTTTTGAGCTACTGAAAGTACCTTTAAAAGAAAAACTCTCTCCTCTCCTGGGAATTGCCCTTGTTCCAAGGAATAACATGGAGAGTCCACGGCATAATCTTTGCAACATTATATAAAATGACCAGAAGGTTTGCAATAAAACAAACTCAAGAAACTTGAGAAATTAAACAGATTAAATCTCTTTAGATACTTTGTAGGTAACAGGTCTTCTAAGGTCTTGCACAGATCCCTGCTGGTGATACCCTGGCATGCTTTCCAGTCCTGACATTCCCTCTTTGCCCTCAAACCATCCAGATCTGGGACCTGTCAGAGTGTGTTAAGGCTCATATCCAGTCTATTCACCTGGATTGCCTCTAAAGAGAAACAAGGGGAAAGTGGAAGTCAGTTTGGGCCCAGAGTCTCACCCTAATATAGATTCAGGGCATGTCTGGCACACACAGCTAGGCCCAGGAACTGCTAAGACCTCCTGGGTCAAGTAACACAGGCGTTCTCCAAGAGGTTCACTGTCCTTGAACAGGCAGATCGCAGTAAACACGGTGGATTGGGCAGAACTTGCACGCTAAACAAAATAAACCTGTGTCCAGCCCCTCTGCTCAGAGAGATTAGTGAATATCTGGAATGCAATGAACTAAAGCAGCACCTCAGGTGGAGAAACAAATGGTACAGTGAAAAGCCTTCACTTCCTTCCAAATTAAAATTCTTTGACAAGAGCAACAGCTGGAAAAAGTTTAGCCACCACTTTAACCAAAAGGTATCTTTATTTCTGACAGCAGCTGGTTTTGAAGCACTTGATGTTTTTAGTAGCTTTCACATGCCTCTTCTTCCTGAGCTCACTACAAACTACGTGACCATTTAGAGATGGGCTGTGTTCCACATAAAAATGAGATACAGCAGAAAGATATTCTAACAGAGAACAAAAAAGTGGCAACAGCTTAGAAAACTTTGGACAGACTTATAGCTAAAAGGTTATTTTTGCAAGAGAAGGAGGACTAAGCAAGTCTCAGGATAGCAAGCCAGAGCTTTATAGACATTCAGGACAGACACAGAGAAATTACTAAAGGACCAAGAGTTTACTCTCAAACAAATTACAATTTGCCGTACAAGAGAAGTCACCTAGTCCAGCTGCAAACAAGAAGGCTATTGAGTACATGTACAATGGAAATTATGGTCTGAATCAGTAGCAGCTTTACAAGACTGACAAATCCTACGGCAATGAAGTGTTGTCAGTTCAGACTAACGTGTATGATAGTCATCCGCATGTTGTTATTGCCCGTCCTGAGACACCAGGGTTCCAGGATATCACACAAGCAAATCTTTGGGTTTAAATGCAATCTCTCATCAGTGTAGTTCACGTCACGGTGGGGTGGGGGGGGCGGAGGGGGCAGAACAAACACACAATACCTCAGATATTACTCAGGTACTGCTAGCTAGCTTGGCTTAGTAGCTTAATCACAAATATTTGCAATTATTTTTCTATTTTCAATTAATAATTGCAATTGCAGAGGGGCCTTTTGGTGAAATGAAGAACTAATGCAAAACTCTTAATCATGTTATAGGGATCTCATGTTAAGCGATACTGAAGTCTCACACTACCAATACAGGATGAAGTAGACTCCACTGAGTAGTTCCTGAAGAAGATTTGCAGCAGCATCTTACTGAAAGCATGTATCGCAAACTAAGTTACAGTGAAAGGTTGTATCCAGGCAAGCTTTTTGTCGAAGTTTACAAAACTGTAATGTCTTTGATTCCATTTCATTAAATAGATACTATTTATTTTTATGCATTCCCAGGACAATCACTTAACATCTAAGGAAAGATCATCCTCATAAACTATCATGCTTTACTTTGAAAGCTTAGCTTATTTAATTTCTTAGCTTAGTTTCTACAACTGAAAACACATGGATAAGAAAATATGTTTATATTAAGAAATGTCTGCTGGAAATTATCCATGAACTTACCAATAAAATTAACACAAAATAACAGCAAATTGTGCTTCTGATCCCAAACCATTCTAAGTCACTGCAGTATACAGATATGTAGGCATTCACACACTCATGACTCCGTATCCACACAAACTTAAATTAGATAGCACAGCTTTGCTGTCTTCATTGGGCCAAAGAGCGAAACTTTACAGCCACTGCTCTTAAAGGAAATGCTCTGCAATATTCAATAACTACCCGAGAGAGATGTAAATTCAACAGCAAGGAAGCATTTGGAGAGGCAGAACTATCCTTTCTGACCAAGCTTTTTGTAACCTTCCAATAATTTGCAAATATCAAAGTACAATGCCATAAATGAAGCATTAAAGAGATCTCCATTAGAATGTTTAAAACCATTATATCTAGCCCCTCTATAAACAGAAATACTTAGTTTAGCAAAATACTCAAAAAGGTAAATAGGAGTAAGGAGTAGTAAAAACTAGCAGATGAGCTATAAGACTGGGCTGCTGGCATATAGCAATCACAAAACTAAAAAATAACTGGAGTGAGATAATTTTTGAGCAAGAATTTCAACAAAGCCAGCCTGTTTCTAGAAGGCTGTTCAGCTACTGAAGATTTGTCCTTGAATTCCTGTTGAAATCAATCCATAAAAATCATATTAAAGGATTAGGCATCAAACATTTGTGTGTTGATGTGCATAAGAAATTCTTCACACTCAGACTGCTGACCTTACATTCTTAAGAGGATCTTTTGCCCCATAATATAGTGTTCACTGTCAACAGTAATTCTTGCGCTTCATGCATCTGTTGACAAAGTCTGAACAGGAAGCTTTTCTGCAGGTAAAACTTTTTAAGTGCTGGGCTTGTACAGGGGCTTTGTACAAGGTATGATGTAGGATTTGGACATTTTCATGAACGGCATAGTACCGATCTGGATAGTTATGCTACAGGTGAGCTACAAAACAAACAGACACTATGCATTTACTTCAGAAGATTGAGATTGTACACACTAGCTTTAGGAACTAAACAGCTATCTTCACATAGCTATACTTCAGTTACCATATATATTCTTTAGGTACATACACACTTGTAACCACAAGTATGCAGAAGAACTCATGAGCGTACAAAAGAGTGCTTATATTATGTCAACAATCCTTGACTTATGAATTACTAAATTTACTCTGCACACATTTTTACAAAAATCCACTATTTCAGGTGCCTGCAACGCTGATTTCACAAAGCACTGAAGTCATCCCTGTGCATAATCCACACATAACCATAACACTGAAGGACCATGAAATTTTGGCTTATTGATGCAGAACTCCCAGCTGAACTTTTATAGCACTGGTGCTATTCTGGTCTGCATTTAATGCATACCTGTACATGTTCAAGGTGCACAGTTTAGCCCTTTTTGCCTGTCAAAATGACGTGCCCAACATAAGCCACCTGTTTTAGTAGGGAGCTCAAAGCAAAGAGATTTAGCAGAGGCCCAGGAGAAACACTTTCACTCTGCAGTTCGGTGACCAATTCCCAACAGTGCAAGTCCAGGGAAGAATTAGGCACCAAGCTGCCCCACAACTGCTCTGTAGGCTGCAACTACTCTGAGAGATAAAGAAGAAATCAAATTAGCTCACTGCAAACAGGACTGCACTCTCTGCCTTCTTTCTCTCAAATCATGGAGGGTTACTACTGCCCTGGCTGGATTGAAATCCCTGCAGAAACACATGAGGCAGCAAGGTCTGCTGTGGTCCCTCAGTCTGTCAGCATCTTCAGTGGGGACAAGGTGTCTCATGTATTTTATCTTCCCTGGCCCTTCTGTCTGCTTACAAAAAAATCTATACTCTGATTTCCACTTGGCTGGCATCTCCAGAGGTTTCTTTGCTCACAGAAGTTGCATCACGTCACGTTAAAGCTCTCTGCAGATATCCATCGTGGTGCATCCTATACATTTACTTTCTGCCTGTGTTTAAACTATACGCATTCAGATACAGAAGTAACATCAATTTAATTCAAACTGATGTTAAGAAAGGTTGACTTAACACAAATTGCCAACCAGAAATTCTATCCTCAGTCCTCTGTAGATAAATTCCTAGCAGGGCCCTTGTGAGAGAGTCTTGCACAATGGTAATTAAATTTACTGCAAGAAGAAAGAAACAACAAATACAGGAAAATAACAGTGGTTCGTATCTTCGGGTAAAATGGAGTGCTTGTGGCTTCTCCAGCTCCACAGCTTGCCCTGTTATCCCTCATCTATCAGCCCCAAAAGCATCTTTTACTTTTCACAGAATAGTGTACATTGAAAAGGACCCCTGGAGGTCATCTAGTCCAACTCCCAGCTCCAAGCAGGTCCAGTTAGATCACGTTGCTCAGGGACTTGTCCAGGAAATAACAGATTCAGTATTACAGCACCGGGAAAACCATGAAACATTTCAAGGGTATCATGTAGAAGAGTAATTAAAATTAACATATGGAGCCTGAAGAGAGGCACTGAGTTTGATTCCAGTTCCTAGCCTCATGCATCAGATGTGTACCACAGGTCCTACTTCTACCTTAGACCACAGGTGCTGAAACTCAGAGCTTTATATTCTACACATAGAATTAAGAAACTGGGGAAAGATAGCAGTGACAAATAGCCCTGCACATCACCGGGTGGTTTCACTAACAAACGCTTATGCATTTTGGGAAATGCATTTTTAAGATAGCTGTTATTAACCTACAAGTAAATAGATCAGGTCCTAATCTGATGCAAACCAAGTGCTTACTAGCTAACACCAATTGGCAAACTGCCTCACAATTTGATTTTGTCAGGCAAATGCATTCTTAGTAGGAAAATCTTGCATTTTCTACTAAAACGCAAGAGACAAGTGGATTATACCAGACAATGCCTGGTTTATACTGAATTATTGCTAGCACATACATTTGAGTCTTACTCAAAAACAAAGGACAGAGTAAGTCACGTCTGACACGCACACTATTTCCACAGAATTACTCATCTCTGTGAGGTCTGATTCGTGTCAAAGGATATTTTCCTAATTCACGCACAGATGCCTTGTAAATAAATGGCAACTATTCCTATGACTAAATAGCTACTTCATAGGTATTTTGACATAAGTGCTAATGGAGTTTCCAATAATGCCATCTTCAAAACAAAAACTACGTACTTCCCCTCCTTTCACTTGTTTTTCAGGAAACCACATTTTCAAACTTCCTGTAGCTGACACAGCCTGGGTAAGTCAGGTTGTGTTGTATCACAGCCCACAGCATATGGCAGAATTCAAGCTTCCCACGGTGATGCACCGCAATCTATCAGGTGAGAAAGTCAGACTAGAAAATGAAGAAGAGCTTTGATTTGTTTCAGGTTTTTCCTTCCTGGCATGACCTGTAGTTAAACAAACTTGCTGCCAAGGGAAACAGGAAAGGGATGCTCTGAGCTTAACTGTGTGGTTAGCACATTACATCTTTCTAGGAGTTAATATACAAAGCTAAATCAAAAGATGGATTTGGGCATCTGTCTCTCTCTCTTGTAACACCAACTGCCTTCAAGCCCCAATCTAGCTGATGCTAATCATGCATGTCTCTAAATTTTCATAAGCAGATAAATCCAGAACTTAAGTCCCAAGGCACCGATTTTCTCAGCTCTTTTTTTCTTCTGATGGGATTTTCAGGCTAACTTTTCTTCTGCGTACTGCACTTGTAAGCCTTGCTTCAGAAAACACATTGGCTGTGATCACAAAAGAAAATCTAGCCCCAGACAACTTTCAGAAAGACTTCTTGGCAGCAGGTAGGTAGAGCAGACATCCCCAGTATAGCCAACAACTGTACTCATACAGTTTCCGTATCCCAAAAGACTGATGATAGGGGAAGTACAAACACCAGGACAAGAGGAGAAAGATGACGTGAAATATTTGTATTCCAAATGTTCATTAGACCAAGGACTTGGAGTCCTCCTCCAGCTAGCTAAGTGTTCTAGATGCCAGACTAGAGACCACTATCTTTCTTTAGCTTTCCAAATGCTTGATTACTTAAGAACAGTAGAACAACTCCAAAAGAATGAACCAAGGGCAACTCACTCCCCAACAGTCTGTGGGTGAAGATACTATAAGCCAACACAACCCATGTCCCGAGTCTGTAGGCAACCCTGTAATCCAATCTGCTCATCCTACGTTAACAGCCAAAGCCTGTCCATTACCATGCAAATGCAACTAAACGATTATTTTACTGCAAATAATTTTAGCAGAAACATCCAATAGATTCATCCCATTATTAAAGACAGCTTGAAATTGTGAACTAATCATTATCCCAGGATGTTGAGGAAGGAGACAGCAAATCTAATCAAGTTTCCACAGAACTTAATCGCCTGGAATCCCAATTTACAATTAAAAGCTTTGAGAATCCTCTCCTGACTGCCATTTTTCTACCTTTCAAGCAATAACAATATGTCACATTCTACACATACTCAAAATATTGTCTAACTCCTCTACAGATTTATACGTTCATCAACACTGTTTTCTCCCTAGAAGGGGTGACAAATGAGAGAGGCAATTCAGAATCATAGTATGGTTTAGGTTGGAAGGGACCTTAAAGGTCAGCTAGTTCCAACTCCCCTGCCATAGACAAAGACACTTCCCACTAGACCAGGTTGCTCAAAGCCCCATCCAACCTGGCCTTGAACACCTCCAGGGATGGGACCTCCACAACTTCCCTGGGCAACCTGCTCCAGTGCCTCACCACCCTCATACTGAAAAATTTCTTCCGGAGATCTAATCTAAATCTACCCTCTTCTAGCCATTACAGATTGCAGGGTTTGGCACCCTATCACTACATGCCCTTGTAAAAAGTCCCCCCCCCAGCTTTCTCGTAGGCCCCTTTCAGATACTGGAAGGCTGCTATAAGGTATCCCTGGAGCCTTTTCTTCTCCAAGCTGAACAACCCCAACTCTCAACCTGTCCTCATAGCAGAGGTGCTCTAATCCTCTTGCACTTACAGTTTGATGTCCACACACTTATAAGAGTGTTAGGTAATAAAGGGGGTTGTGACAAAGAGATTATAGCCAGACATCACTAAGTTAGCTTTAATTTGTCTGCACCTCAGAGCATCCAAGATCAGTGCTGTTTCAATACTCAGATTCTGCTCCTGGAATGGATGCTCTCCACCTGGTCATTAATCACTCTCCCTCCTGGTTAATAACACTACTTATCTGGGCCTTGTCTTCCAACACGCTAGTAGAGCTGTTCCCATTTCTTTTTGTATCCTTCTATTTACTAAAAAGCCACCCATGCAAGTTGAAGCTTTCACTACACCCATGTACTATACAGCTTAATAGCTATTAAATGGGCTACACCCATTGCTCTGCACTTTTCACTAACGTGCACACTGCAAAACAAATAATCTGCTCCTTCACTTAAGAATCCTTTGGTTCAACAAAAAAAAAAGACATTCCTTGTAAAAATCTAGAGCATAAAGGGCAAAAGCAATGCAAGGAAAAATAAGCTTTTCTTCTGTTTGTGTAGCTATCTGCTGCATAAAGCTAGAATGCTCGACCAGAGCTGGAGAGAAACGCTGCTGTGACACACAAAGCAATTCAGCTTCCAGACTAGTTCAGTCCTGCTTGGTTCTAGTCTGTTGTGTTCATGGATTCCTACGAAGTAAAAGACTCAAAACTCCTTCATGCAGATACTCAGGCTGGACTGACACAGGGAGAGAAAAAAGCTAAATGCTCTCCTCTTTCCCTCGATTCAGACAGCCACTCTCTCCTTTCTTACCTTCCTCCTCCATTCCCCACATATTTCCCCAGAGTAACTGCTGGGATATATAGCATAATTTTGTTTAAACCTTTCTAATACCATGACTGTTAGAATGACTTAGGCAGCAAAAGCATTAACCTTACATGCTTGAGGAGGAGACAGGATAAATTCTTGCTTTGCTATATGATTTATTTGAATGGTAGCAGACCTGGAAAAAATTTTAAAAGGTAACAGGGGCAGACATTATACACAAAGGCACTTCAAAAAACTAATAGTGCAATATTAAACAAACATGACAAAGCGCACGTTTGTCTTCTTATAAGGACTCAGTCCTGTATCTTTCTGCACCCATGTCTCACTGCCATCAAACTGATCGCCACTAGCATAATCATGGGCATTACAGTTTGCCATGCAGGATATGCTTCAAAATTCCAGAATTAGCTTGAAACACTACAGCTCCATTTCTTTCAGCACATGAAATATTAGCAGTCAAGCTGCTCTTAGCACTGAATAAAATGCATAAGGCACTTGGCTTTTGTTAACAATGCTTATTTTGGATATGCAACTCAAGCAATGGTTTGGATCTAAATTCACAGTAATCCTCAGTACAAAACTAGGCTTAAAAAAGTTACTGAAGTCCAGATGCTAAAATAAAGCCTTCAGGAACAGCCCTGATTAGCTGCTGGGGTGTAAGTGCTCTGTCCTTGGAATAGTTTGGCAAGGAATTGTCAGAATTCCTCCCTCCTCTTTCCTGGGGGGAGTGGATGCTGTAACAGCTCCCAAAAGGATGACACTCCCTTCCTTTCGCCTGCACAGCTCCCTGCAGGGAACGGGTCTGGATTCTCTATGCAGGACAGCAAGGGACGCAATCCTTGCTCTTCACTGGACGTGAGCACAATCCAAGCTCAAATTATTGACTTGTAATGTTGCCACAAAAGGAACCACTTAAATTTTTGCTGTGTTATAAGGCTTTTGCAAATCGCTGTTATTGAAGTGCACGGGGCTTTCGGTGCTCTGTGAAGCCAAGATCTGAGAGAGGTCTCACATATACATCCCCATCTTCTGCTACAAAATCGTTTTTTAAGGGCAATGCATATCAGCACTCACAGGCAGGAATCCACATATGCAAATAGCCAAAAAGGATCATGAAAAACTCTGAAAAACTACCTGACTTGTGTATTGCAGGATTTGGTGGGGTGTAATAGCTTTCTGTCAAACAAGTTAGGAACTTTTCCCCTCCTCCTCCCCCAGCATGTCACAGCCTTTCATCATCCTGTGATGGCTGCTATCATCTTTTTCTTTTGGCACCCACTGTTTTAGGTACTGGAACTTGACGTATGGTTTAACCAAACCTTTGTCATCACAGCTGTAACCTCAGAACAGAGATGATGAACTTAAAGCATATAACAAGGAACACTCGTACAACTTTATCTTGTTCTGACACCACACAGACAGAGCCTGACAGTACTGGTCTGTTCAGGCTAATCAGTACAACCTTTGGCTCAAGTCCACACACATTAGCTCACACAAGCAACCTTACAGGTCACACACCATGGGCTACACATTAGCGTCCTTTGATTACAGTGCTGCATTCACCTCTGCACTGTGCATCTCACAAAGGATACAGCAGAACTAGAAAAGATGAGAGAAAAAGGCAATGTGGAAAGTAACAGGTAGAGGACAACTTCTGGACAAGAAGAAACTAAATAAATTAGGACACAACAATTGACTAAGAGAGGACAGAATCAACATCTAGAAAATAATGAATGGAATGACGTGGTAAAAAAGGGAATTATTTACTGTCTCTAATAAAGGAAGCCAGGGAGTCTATTTTTAAACTGGCAGCAATTTAAAAACAAAGAGAAGTGCTTTTTCACATAACAATTACAGCGTGGAACTCAGTGCCCACAGGGGCTGGTCAAGGCAAAGAAACATAAAGGTTTACATGGAGATCACAGAAATGAACAACGAATACGTCCAGCAGCAGCTATCAAGCACAACGGTTTGAATGCAAACATCAGACTAGGAAGCTGCTATACAACTCTGTCGGAAGCTGAAAAAATACAGTAGGAGGAAGATCATTTCAAATATATACCCCTTTTCTCAGGCCTTTTCCCAATCCCTCTCTCACCGGCCTCTGCTGGAGACAGGATACTTGGTCACAATAACCTTTGATCTAATCTAGTGTGACAGTTGTTCTGTTCTCATAAATTTCACTATTTGAGCAAGACTCGTGCTGAACTTTACAGATCACTGAATCATTTTTAACGTTTATTGTTATAGTGAGCAACAGGATACGTTCCTTCTTTCACAATTTCTTGTTTTCTACAGACTGTCTCAAAGTACAAAACCAACTCCCTCTATACAGTTCACATTCGAACAATTATTAGGGAGACCAAAGAAGGCCTCTTGAATATTATTCTGGTTTCACATATCAACAATGAAGACACAAAGGACTATACTGAAAAATTCCTATGTGATCTAGTGAAAGCTACAACCATCCTCAACAGTTAGGTTACAGTTTCAGTGTAGTAACCCCATTACATGTACTCAGTGTAACATCTTTGGTGCTTCTCTTGGCCAGGAAGTTACTTAGCAACACAGCTGTACAAAGTTCGATGCAATCATCCAGGTTTATGAAGAGTTACTTCATTTGAACATGGCATGCCCCTTCTGTTTACCTGTTGTTTGGTCTCATGATGCAACTTGACATTCTTCAATCACTTCAGTGTTTGTAACATAGCCAGAGGCTTTGTTACCCACAGGAGACTGTGGTTTTAACAAATTCGTGCAACCAGCCTTTGGTGAATTATTCTCATGCAAAAAAGAAAAAGCAAAAAAAATAAAAAAATCACAGACCAGGTTGCAGGTTTCTCCCTTCTACTCCACTCATATACTCATATCCCATATCCTTCTAGCCAAAAAATCAAAACAGAGGGAGGCCAATACACTGCAGCTGGTTAAAGAGGAGGCTGAGTATCTGGCAATGGAACACAGCTGCCTGCCACATGACAAAGACCCTGGTACCAGTGTTGCACTACACTCATGGGCAAATTAATTGCCACTGTAGATCATGTTGTGATTATTTGCTACTCAATTTGCTACTCCCACTGCCCCCCTAGAGAATTTTTGACTAAACATCAGAAAAAGGGCTCTAATCATGAATAATGCAATACCAATTACAGTATTTGAAATGTTCAGCACATAAATATGTTCTGTTTCCTTCAGTTTGCTGTTTAGGCAGTCCCATGTATGTCACCACAGTGGACACACTGTAGTGGATATGAAGTGATCAGCACAAGTACAAAGATCTGAATTAACTCCAAATTCCTCTGCTTTCAAGGAACTGTTTAGTTTAATGATTAAAACCTCATGAGTGCTTGGATTGTGTGAACACCTGTCAGTGCACTCTGGAAGAAAAGGTATTTGCTTGCTTATTTATTTGAAAGCTTTAGCTACATACTAGACAAAGGAATTTTATTTGTTTTTCAAAACAGAGGCAAGATGACAGTTTCAGCCGAAAAGTGAAGCTCCAGTGCAAAATCGGAGCACACAGTTTCAATACTTAGCTTTTGTTTATGCAAGCGTTCACTTTCCTGTAGGGGTGCAGTTGAACTGAGTACCGCACCTTTAAATTTCCTGCTGCTCTGCTGGTGTAGGGAGCTGTACTAATAACCCTACACCCCTGCGTATCTAGGAATTCTGCATACTTAAGCAATTAAAAAAAAAAAAGAGAGAATTGGGATTTTAAGCATTTAAGGCTTCCCTCACAACCTCAGCTCTGCCCTTATACAGCATGTTTGCATTACTTTTAGCACAAATGTAGATTATTCAGTAACAAAAATAGTGTTCACCAAAGCCTTTTCCCCTCTGACAGTCACATCCAGGCAACTTTCTACCTAAAGCGCATTTTGACTCTGGATCTATTTTTCAAAAACATCAAGAGCTTTTTTTCAAAACAGGCAAGAGAGGTCCATTTCCTCAACTCTCTCCAACATTTGTATCCCTGCTTAGAAAATAAATAAATAAGTTGTGACATGGCAGAGAACAAGCCAGGAAAACATCAGCCCAAAAGAGGCAAGTTTTGGAAAGCTGAAAACAAAGGATTACAATAGGAATGCTTATATAATCTTAATTATAGAGGATGCTTCTTCCATAACCACAATGGCATACACATGGCCTACAACTGCATATGTTAGAGAGAACAGTAGCTATTCTACTAGCGTCTCCCTGTTCTTACCTCCCTCTTACCACAGTTAACAGGGCAAAAGAAATTCATTTGCATCCCCTTCCCCAAAACCAAAAAGGTTAACTATAATTCTACGGGGAGATGAAAGCATTATCACTACTACAGAAGGATATCAATCTAAATAACCCTCACACTCAGTAAATCAATAGGATTTTTCTGGTTGCATAAGAACAGCCGCACCGTGTTTGCATAGGGAAACAATCAATATGAATGTCATCCAAATACGGAACTGACAACAGCAGGGGATGTGATCTAAGGGAGGAGATGGGGGAGGGAAGGGGGCTGCACAAGAGGAGAAAAGGAAAGCATGGAAGGTGTTGGAGTCAGGAAAACCCTTCCAAGTTTTAGTGCCTCAGCAACCTCCATTCATATCTTGAGAAATGTCAGAAATCAGGAAATATTACTTCAGGTTGCATGCTTCTGTCCTGGCCTATCAAACACGTAGAGTAGTAACAGCAAATTACTGGAAACTGCACTTTGAACTTAGCCACTGGCAAGGATCCCAGTCAAACAGAAATGTAAAAGTTCCTTTCCTCCATGGGGCCTCTTGTATGGGGGTGTCCCCATAGACGTTCGATAGCTGGTTGTAACAGGTTGGAATGAGGCCCTGAGCCAGAAAAACAAGCCCTGACCGGTATTATTTCCTACTACCTATGTTGTTTATTAAAAAGATATTTTGGCACATCACTCCCGGCTTTGTTGGGCTATATTAGAGGATCGAGGCCCATCGAGGAAAAACTGGCACCATTTTCACAAACTGTTTACTCCTCCTTTTTTTCCAGCATTCTGCCTCGTGCTTCCCTGTATGTGTGACTATAGATGTAACAAAGATATATTTAAAGAAGAATTAGAAACAGTCAGACTAGCTGCTACGCAAAAGCTCTCTATTTCCTGCCAATAGAAAAGCAAACCCTATCAATATTTCTAGCATAGACAGAAGTAACAACATTTTTCTATGCACCAAACTTATACAACACAGTATTAAAAAAAAACCTACAACAAAGTGTTCAGGAACAGCAACTTAATGTTATTAACAACCCAGAGAGTGCCCAGTGAGTGCAGAAAGGCATTGTAGATTTCCCCCTTCCGGAGGTGAAATGATCAAAAGATTGGCCTCTTTACAGTCTGTTATATTTCTGTCTAAGAAAACCCAATTTGCACAAGCAAATAAACTAGCTCATTATAAAACTAAGGGGTCAGCTTGAGTCAGATAAACTCAAAAGTCAGACAGCTGAAGAAACAAACTTTTATTTAAGCCACAGCACAGGTGATCCTAGGAGGAAGTGGTAAATCCCCATAGAGCCACAGCTTCCATATTGGGCAATAGAGAGCACAAGGGATGGAGGTGTGGGGGGAGAGTATTTTGCAATTTTCTAAAGGCACATAGCTCACTACATGTTTAATCAAAAACAACGGATCCCCGGCTTTGCATTTGAAGGGGGAAAAAAAGAAGGCAATGAGAAAAATCAAACATTGTAGTCACAATGGAGCAAGTCAGATGTTATTGCTCATACCTCACTATGTTTCTTGGCCCTACAAATCATAATGTGTAATCAGTTTATTGCCTTTTTGTTTGGTTGGGTTTTGTTTTAAAAGAGACCAAGATTTCTCCTTATTCCATCCTCTCCAGGGAAAGAAAGAAGAGAGAAAAAACAAAAACAAACAAACAAACAAAAAACCCACAAACCAACCACAAAGAAACCACACAAACCAAACCAACCAACCCACCCTGCTCTGCTTTTGGAGATACAAAAGGAAGAGGCGGGGGGGAGGAGGGGGTAGGGAGG
>VFFE01007182.1:1422652-1471196 GCA_008921705.1 Burhinus oedicnemus
GGGGTAGGGAGGTGGGCAAAGGACCATAGGAAGGATCACAGTATTTGCCAGGTACTCAGTTTCTTCATTTACGTGTCTATCTTGGTCTTTTTGCCCCCTACCTCATAATTGACAACCACTTCTGCCCTAAGTGTATCTACCCATACTCCTCCCCACGATCATGCTGAACTTGCATCTAATCAATCCTCCTACATATACCAGCCTAGTAAGCAATACACCATCAGTCAGGTCTATAGCTACTGAGCACAGGTTCCATTTTCCCTTACTGATGAAAGGAAAAAAACCCTGACCACATCAGGACTGGTGAAGAGGAAAGATTTAAAAAAGCCTAAATATCTTACCAAGCATCTTGAAAATAATTTCTTTTTTTTTTCCAGTAAGTTTAAATATAACCTTCCTGGTGGCCAATCAATAATGTTTTGTCCAGCTTTTTTGTAAGATTGGTATGCATTTCATTTTCAAAAAGAAACAAACTTGTGTGAGCAAATAATCCACTGAACCTCACAGATGTTTCTATAGAGGTTCCAGATCCATAAATCCTCCTTCCAATGAGAGTTGCAAAGGCACATATCCAGACCTTACGAACAAGTGTTTATGACAACTTCAGCCTGTTAGTGTATGTCATAAGGACAGTACCATTTATGCTGTACTCTAAGCCTCTCTTTTTTTCCTTTTATTTTTTCCTAAGTGGAGTTACAATGCAGGTTGCTGCAAGAGAGATTTGCCCCATTGCACTGCTTTCTATGCAAACCTAATAGTCATTGTTTAACATAAATTTGCCATGACTTCAGTGGGAGAAAGTACTGTGTATTAGCATGTAGTCTCATTTCGGTCTAAAAATAAATCTGTTTCTTCTGCACTTGCAAACTCAACACATGGAAAAAATTTAATATTTGAACTACCACAGATGTTTCTGTAGAAAAAACATTAGATCCCTAGTCTATGACACTAGATGTTATTCCATGACACCAGCTCAAGCAAAACAACGTCATATATCAAAATAAGGCTAAATATTTTGTAATGCCTGTACAGCAGAGGACAGAAAAGTTTAGACATTTCATAAATAAATAAATAGAGGCATTTACTACTCTTCCTGAATGCAAGAAACATGCCACGGCTGGCAACAACATGTCTAGTCTCAGGTGTTAGCCGTGCTAGCGCCCCATTTCCCTGATTCTTCTACATACATTTGTTTCAAGTACAATGAGGAACTACGGTGGGGAGCATGCTTTTGTACCCGAGTGCAATCCAAAAATCTTTGATACAGTATGTGATTATAGCATCTAATAGGCTTTTAATTTCACCGAGTGCTGGCTCACACGTAAAGTTTTGCTAGCAATTTTTACATTACACACCAGCAAATTGTATTTCAGACTAAGTAGTTAATGCTATTTTGGGGTTTCCTTGTTTTTAAACTATACTACTAGTTTGCACTAAATGATGTAGATTTATTGATAATAAACTTATAAAGCAAAAACTGAGAACAGAGCTGTTCTTACAGTGCTGAATTACGTATCTCATTAATCGGACCTGGAGCTGCAGGTGAGCCGGTTAAGTAGAAGGAGTAAACAGGAATTCAGTGAAGCACAGTTTTACTAAAAAAAGTTTTAAAGCATTACCTACCTTCTGTACTGCTTGGACTTCATGGATCACTGAATTTATCCCAGGGAGTAATATTAGATGTCAACACAAATTCCACTGGTTACCTCATTTCAACACACGGTAGTTGAGAAGTTACAGCTGACACATCATCAAATGAGAAAATCCACTGAAATCAGGAGCAAGATTTGTTCTAGAGGATGAAACAAAACAAATTACCACTTAAAAAAAAGAGCTAAGCCACTGTCAGAAGCTGTGTTATTAAACATTTTTCACTATTAATGATATCAAGGTACTGACTTGACAGTTTCATTATGGAGATTGTACTACATGCACCATGCAAGTACATAACTGGTTTAGAGATTTCCCCCCCCCCCGCCACTTTTTCCTCCTTTAAAAAAAACAACCACACACAAAACTCATGCTGAGATTAATAGGACAGAGCAGAGTGGGTAAGCAATATTAAATCAAGGGTTTGATAGAAGTTGCTCTGTCATGATCTTTTTGTTATATTCTCCTCCCTGCCCAGCTCAGACTTGGGAGAACTCATTTGTTAATAGCACCTTTGCTTTCCCCCATTTTTATTTATAGCACTAGTTATTCTACTGTTGTATTTTAGCAGATTTACCAGACTAAGGTTTCCTTGCCCACAACTTTTTGTTTCCTGCCATCAAAACTAGGTCTGACTCCATGTAAAAACGTGCCTATTGCCTGTATACTTTTTCTATTTTTTTTTAATTTTTTTTTTTTTAGTTCTGTTTAAGCACTATGTATATATCTCACTTGTCCCCTAATTTCCTGAATATGATATATATTTCCTCATTGAAGTCACACGGCAACGCAGGCCTACACTACAGCTACAGCAGCTTTGCTCTATCCTGTCAGAGGCATCAAGTTACCAGGAATGTCGATGCACTTCTAAGGAGGAGTGGGTTAGGGGAGAAAGACAAAGATGTTCAGTAAGATTTTTCCAGAGAACACATGCTCCCCTGAGACAAACACTTCAGTACACAACTGATTCTGTGTAGACAATGAAAGAAAAGAAAAAAAAAAAGGGGGGGGGGGGAAATGGTGTTTTTGTTTTAAAGTTTCTATTCCTTGAACACAATATATAGCAGTAGAGTTGATTGAGAATCTCCTCAAAGCAAATATAGAAGAGCCATCCTAAATGCTGGAAAACTTCATATGGTAACAGCATGGACCACGCCACGTGAGACTGTTGGCTTCCCAATTATGTCACTTTTCATGCAAGTCAAGAGATCAAATTCTGTTCTTAGTTGCACTGGTAAGCAGATAATGAGCACTGTAATGCCACTGAGCTTGCTAGGGCTAATCTCAGATCTATAAAGGGGAATAGGAGAGACCGATTTCCTTTCGGAAGGAAACGTTCTCTTCTCCGGCAGCTGAGCAAGCTCTGTATGCTATGAAGCATGCCAAGAGGAATGGAACAAGAATACAGTCAAAAGGAAAAATAACTGCAGGGTGGGTGGGGGATGTGAAAACCATATAAAAATCACAGCTGATACCGTTTCTCCCATACACTAATACCTTGAGGAGTTCAAAGGTTTTCCATGCCTATGGCGTTTGGCAATTATAATCGCACAGTAAAATACCTAAGGTTAATGAGTAACCTCTAAAGGAAGTTACTTCACATAATGACAGCAATTTCTCTGAACTAAATGTTAATAATCAGGCCTATAATACAGTGAGAAGGAAATAGTGGGCAATTGGCAAATGGAACTCTGTTACCTAGTAACAAGTCCTTAAGGTATGAGGCTAAAAAACTTGAGCAGGCAAAACATTTCCAGGCAGGCAGAGCAGCTTGACAAACAAAACATTTTGTAAAACCAGCAACTGTCCATGACATGGAAAGTGGAAGCAGGTGCAGCAAATTATTTCATTAACAGGCAGTCTGAGGTAGAATTAACTAATAGCAAAGTAAAGGAAGCACTGTCATGTAATCAGCAGCAAAAGCAAAGCAACAAAGTTCACATTACTCAGTACAAGCCATCAAGCAGCAGCACAGCGTTTCAGCAGCACTGAAGATAAACAGGAATCCTGTCCCTTACACTTACATTGTTCACACTTAGCTCTCCTGCTCTTGTGCCCTTTTCCTGCCCGCCAAGTGACAAGCAGAGTGCCCTGCAGTAACTTTAGGCACAGTGTGTGCAAGCTGTGCGCAGTGCTGCCAGTGAGCCAGTAATGCTGCTGAGTCAGCAAAAATGCCCCTAGCTACCAGGTTAGAGAAGCTGTTGCAGAAAGGGTTTCAACACCTTTATTATGAATGGGGTAATATGTGCTCTGATCCTAGTCGGGGTTATTGTAGTTTGCGATGAGGAAGAGCATCAGGATGATTGCCACACTCAAACGTGCAAAACAGGATTTCCCGAATGTTCCTTTATAACAACAAACGTACTGTCAAAGTTTCAGTCACAGTTAACGAAACCACGTATCCTCCTCATTCTCCATCTCATAAAATCCTTTTGACAGGTACAGGAACTGCACAGGGGGGGAAAAAAAAAAACCCCACACCAAAAAAACCCCATCACACTGTGAGCCTCCTTCACGCATGTTTTTATCACAAGTTTTATCTCTAAAGCTGGACAAACCAGCTCTTTACAGAACATTAGCAAATCCCATGTAAGCCACAACTGAAAAACATTTACTGCAGCAGCCTTACCCTCCCAAACCCAGCCCTTTCCCTGTTCTTTGCTGATATGCTCAAAAGCCTGTCCAGAACCATGCAAAGGCTTGGATTTGTATATTTGCTTATGGCTCTTGATCATTATCACCGATTCGAGCATCACGGACACAAAATAGAACAGTGAAAGATACCTCATTCAATCCTACCTCATAAAACACAGAATATTTTTACTTCCAGAAGAAGCAAATTTTAACTGTACTTATTAAAAAGAAACCATGTATCTACATAATAGTGTCATTTTCATCCCCTAGGTCCTATGCTGAAGTTTTTTCCTAACATTTTGTGGGAATGAAAGTCTGGAGTTACCAGCCAGGTTGATAAACCTTTATGTAACTCTTGCTGCCAGTGAGAGTTTCTAGAAAAAGCTGTGTGATCATGTTAATATTGCCAAAGTCTCTGCACAGAACCACAGATAAGACTTTTTTTGTAAGAGGGGAAAAAAAAAAAAAAGAAAATATTCCTGACTGAAATTGTTCATTATTTTACAACTAATGAGTGTGGCCAGTTTGTTTGTTTGCTTGTTTTAGTAAAATCTAATCAAAATCGGCCTCACCACATTTTCTTAGTGAAAGAAAATCCTGTTCCTGATTTTCTCCTTATCTTAAAAGCAAACAAGGAAATGTGATTTTAAGATGTGATGTTAATGCAAAAGTAAATTTGATTTTTGAAATTCACAAAGGCCAGGAAATTCACAGTTAACCTTAGTTCTAACCTGTGAGCAAAACCAGCATTTTCATTTCACGATCACAGTTCTGGTCAGCGTAAGACACTGTTCAGTGCTCTTATAGTTGCATAAATTCAGATCCAAGATAGTCCCTGCAGGAGTTGACTCCAGGAAAAGAAGCCACAGTGAAGCCAACACATCAGCTGGGGAAATGGGGAAGGGCAGGACCATTCTTGCTTGAGTGATACACCATAGGCCACAGCATCCCTTGGCTCCCCTCAATTTTGCTTCTTTCAGCAGAATTCCTTGCAAAAGAAAGTTCTACTTAACTTGAAGATAGATCATACCCTATAGCCTAAAGTTATCAATACAGCAGAGCTAGAGACTTGAACAATCCGGATACTGAAAAAACTTAGGGTCAATCTGAATTTCAAGTCCCTCTGTAAGACCATTTCTCAGGAGGAAACAGCTCATTGGCTTTCAAGTGCTATGCTTACCATGCATGCCCTTAATCGATCTGGTCTAATTCCATTAGCTTAAGATACTATAATCAGCTATGTCTCCACTTCATCGTATTTGGAATCAGAAGAGAGCTAGATAGAAGAAAACCATCCTCAACAAGAGTCACATAAAACCCTTTTTGAGCCATCAGATCTTGTTGTAGACATACAAAGAAAAGAAGGAAGATCAAATTCAGCAGAACTCTATGTTCTAACTAGTTTCCACTAGCAGAAAGATAATACATTTGCTCATTTAGACACAAAAGCGTATCCCTAAATCAGGAACCTGTAAGCACAGCTGCACGGATTGCTAAAAAACACGGGCCAAGTCTCATAGTAGTGCAGCAATGTTGCTTCTAACACTTGAGCAGGTTCACTTTGTTATTTTATCCTATGTCAACAAGCCATATCACATATAGAAGCAGGATGTTAATTTGGCGAACAAAAGCACTAGTGACCAAAAGCACACAGGTAAAGCATCAGCTATAAAAATCAGAGAATGATACATACAGAAATAATTACGGATTTGGCATTTGCCATTGTTCAGATATCTGACTCCAGGAACAGAGAAGCTAACTGCTTTCCAGGAACAGTCAAGTACTTACCTTCGGCCCCTTTACAGTACCCGAAAACAGCAGCAATCAGAGCCACAAAGTGCGTTCTGACTTGTCCTGATAGAAGCTAATTATTCAGCATTGCACATTTTGGATAATTGTCTTCAAGGAAGGCAAGGGGACGGGCAAGAATAAGGCAAGCCTCATATGGCCCATGAGCAGTGCACTTCATATGCCAGGGCTACACTGCGGCATCTGGCAGCAGGGCTAGACTGGCACAGGGGTGACTGGGCAATCAGAGTCTGCACCCATGAAAAGCAGCAAGACAGCAGGAGCTACTTAAGCCAACGCCACTAGGTTATCCTGGGACACAGCCACATACACAGCTTTGTTCCTTTCCATAACGGATAGAGCAATGAAGCTCCTGTGGATCTGCTGGCAACACCACCTGCGAGCCATTCCTGGAACACGGGCTGAGGTGCACGGTTTGTAGCTTGAGGCATCTGGCAACATCTTGGGTTTGGCAGGCAGCTTGCAAGGTTAGGAAAGCTGGCTGCCCCTCGCCCAGAGTCTCACCTAGGGCACACTGAAGTCACTGGGGGGCCCTGGCTGCAGATAGTCTCACCTTCTTTTTTCATAGTTGAATACACAAGATACATAGCCATCCAGAAAAGGAAAATTAGGTCATTGATTTTTTTATTTTTTTAAACAATAACCAAAGGCTGCCGCTAAAAACCTTTCGTCCCTCTAGTATGTGCCCTTAGAAGACTTCACCCTGGAGGCCGACAATAAAGATGTTTCAAACAAACTAGACACTGGACTCATCATTTGCACCTCAGCCTGATCCTGCCTTTGCGTATACTGCTTTTACAGTAGAAGAGTTCTTATCAACAACCAATCTCAAGTGACTCATTTTCCACTTGTGCTAGGGAGATCAGAAGGAAGCCTCGTGACTTATAATCCATAGTTAAAACTGCAAGAGCATAAAGACAAGTTATCTGACAAAATGAAAGTTAAATAAATACAGGTGCCTTGTGGTTGCTACTTGCTGATCTGGCAACAGTTGTTAGTCATTTCATCAGAAGTCCCATCTGCAAGGATCTGAGAGTCAAAAGCTTTGATTGTCTGCCCTTCATGTTGTCTGGCTCCTCTTCACTCAATCTCAAGAGCCAATGAAGGTTCAGAGTAGTAACAGAAACCTATCCAAGCCATGCTGTTCTGCAGATGTTTAAAAGATAAACGCGCAAACTGTGAAGGAGCTCACACAATACATGGCAAACTTTTTGATTAACTGTCCTAACTGGAAGTCATCGACTCTAGGCTCTCCTAGCGTGTGTTTTGGCTTTTAAGAAAGGAAGTTTGTAATGGGGTTTTCTGCGAGTGTCTGTCATTCTGAGATAGTTTAGAGCCAGGCTCAACCCACTGCTCTGCAACAGAAGGCTGCACTGCAGCGGAACAGGAATCAGATCCCTTTCAGGGAGGCACTGTGAGGACCCAGGACGCTGCATCCACCACTGGGCTCAAGTCAGCTTCTGGGGAGCAGCTCCACAACTTCAAAGGAATTCCTCCTCCTTGCTTCACTCTGCCCAGTGGCCTGGATACGGGGGTCAGGCATACAGCGCTGCATTTGGCCCTTTGGGAATTACAAGCGGAAAGAACCACAGGGAACAAGTGGAGCATGAGGCAGCACACTGGGGGCTGGAGTTTTGCAGGAAGTCAAGCGATATCATGGTTACTTCTTCTCAGCCTTAAAATCCAGGACAATACCTGCTATAAAGGATTTTGTGCCAAAAGGGAAACCGGCATCACGTCCATAAAATACCTTCACAAGGCCAGCAGCGAAACTGCCCCAGGCAGCGAGTGGTTTGCACCAGGGAAAAGGTCACATCCACGCATGCAACTTTGACACTTGCTGCTGAAATTATGTCTCTCAAGTTTCCTGTACTGAACAATGTAGGACAGCCCCAGAGACACGCTAAGCATTGCAAGGGGTGTCGGCACAAACTGACAAAAAAACATAAGAAATTCAAATTCAAGGCTGCAGCACTTTCCTTACCTCATCCCATTGTACTTAGTTATTTCAGCACATAATTGCTAACATCCTTCATTGATCTGAAATTCCTGTGGATACAATAAGAGCAGCCACGGATGGATGCTAGCCTTCACTCTGAGTTTACATGCCTTTGTTACAGCCCCTAGGCTCAAAATGTATGAAGCTTTCAAAGTGTCAGTGACCTAAATACATTTCTGAAAGCCCCTAGTGCGTTTGTGGGTGCCCCTCATGATGCATACAGCCCATTTCCTGCAACCACACCAAAAGCCTTAGGCTCCCCTGCACACGACAGCTCCTCTTCCCAGCCCTGTTTGTTTCTCCTTTTTCCACTTACAGTCATAAAAATAATTTCCTCTTCCTCCTGAGCTCTGCATTAGCTATGATTAACTGTCACAGAAGATCCCACTTTTAAGCAATCTGTACAGCCCCATCCGAAGTGTTTGGTATCAATGCTTGCAAGTAAATATTCACTGGAGCATAAAGGTTTTATTATTCTGAGAGTGGGGACAGATGTACAGGTGATTTTTTTCACTCCCAAGGTAAAAGGGAGCTATTGATATTACTGTAACACATAAGAGCATAATATAAAAGTACTGTTGTATAAGAAGGAGGAACAAATTGGGAGATGCCTATGAAATGTGTATATATAGATATATTTTATACAAATATATCAATATATATTTATATTTTATATATACATATTCATATTTTCCATTAATAAGGGGAAAGATTAAATAACAGATATTTCTCACACCTTTAAAAAAATTATGAGCATAGTTTTTTTTTTATTTCAGTAACCCACTTTTAAAATGCTAACGTACTGCAAATTATTTGAACTCATGTACAAAATACACTCCAAGTAGGCCTTTATGGTTATTTCTAGTGGTTCTGTAGAAATATATGATCTATTTAGTCCATGTTTGAAAACGTTCAGTTTAAAAATGTTCAACCCGTATATTAGAAGCATATCACCCTCAAGGTGAGAAAAATATTTTAAGGTTCTCCTGTTTTTTTCCAAAACCAGCTCAGAAGACATTGTTGAAAGCAAGCACAAAAATGACGGTCTGGGGTTTGTTTAAGAGAGCAATAGGATATAGAAGAGAAAGGGGAAAAAAAGCTATGTGGAAGAAACAGGTCCTCCTTCCTGCGTGCAACATCAACATGTTTTGTTGAGTTCAAACTCCTTAATGCACAAATATATCCAATTCTCCAGCAAATCTACAATCCAGATAAGGTAAAGCTAAAACAGACCAAACATCTGATTTTCATGGATATTGTGAGATCCTCATTTTAAATAGCTGCTCACCCCCTCCCTTGCCTAGAATCAGTCTTAGGTGTTTTATAAATGGCCCTCTAAACGTAGATTTATCTAAACTGTGATCGTCCCTACAGCGAGCAAAAAAGCTGGAAAAGCACAGGTTTATTCCAGAACTAGTTTTTATGATTTTACAGTGACTTTTTAGCATCCCCCTCAGCCTCCTTCTGGTTTTCAAGTATTATTGACCAAGATACAAGATTCCCCTAGCTAAGCACAGCTTCACTAGAACTCCTACTTTCCTTTCACACATCAGCACTTTCTGGGGGAGTGCCACAGCTCAGACGCAGGCTGCCTCACAGCTAAGTGCACTCGGCAGCAGCTGGGAAAATGGGTCACTTGCTGACAGCTGACTGACCCTGTTTCAGGCTGAATTGCAGGACGTGTCCCAGCATTTGGGAAATCACAGGGTTTATTTGCCATCAGGGAGGTGAGGGTTATCAGCACAGATGGGAGTAGAAACAACCCAAACCTGCAGCGGGGCAGCTTTGTCAGCTTAGGTCTCTCCCCACTCCTTCTTACAAGGCTACCCCAAAGCAGGTATAAAACCTTCTTAACTTACCACAACACAAGAATGATCAAGCCCTCTGTCGCAGCACTCGGCTGGAAACACACAAGCAAGGCCCGGGATGCTATCCTTCCTGCAGGGCCAGCCAGAGAGTCTCCCCACATCACCACAGCCCTCTCTGGCCTCCAGCCACCTCCACAGGACAGCACCGGCACCTGCGCCTTCATGGCCTGAGAGACAAAGCTGCAACCAAGCACACAGGGCTTTTCATGAAAATCATTAAAATCATCACGGCAGCGTTGAATTGCTTCCCAGTCCAGTCCCAGGGGAGCAAGGCCACTGAGAAAAGCCTATTTCCATACATTTTAAACAATGTGGCCCTGTCTGGGGTACCTCAGGCCGAGCAGGCTTGTGAGGGACCTGACTGGAGGGAAGGGGCATGGCTGCCAGCACCCCCCGCCATTTTCCATCCCCCGCCATTTTCTATCCCCCGCCTCACCTCCCCACTGCCTGCAGCCTTGAGCCAGGTGGGCACCAACAGAGCAGGGTGGAGAGGGGACACACACCGAGTCAAACCGGCAGCTCCCATGGAAATGCAAATGGCGCCACAGCCACTAGTGCCCCACTGCCCTCCCCCTCAGCAGCCGCAGCTACCCACCGTCTCCTCACAGCCCGGAGCGCTGAGGGAAAGGGGTTTCTGCTATAATTCCTTCCTGTCTCTGGTGTGTTCAGTACCACTGTGCCCATCACCACGGCTAGCTGGCTCTGTGCTGATCCTTTCCAGCTGCATCCATGTGTGCAGCACACAGGGGCACCCCTGTGATAGTAAGATCTGGTTTTACAGTGCATCTCAAGCCTTGGATTGTGAGTGAATTTAAAAACACAAGGTCTGCAGGCTGGCTCCTGAGTACCAGTTGAACCATGCATCCACTAGGTCCAGCTGGAGCAAACAAATAAATAAAAAACGAAGGAGAAACCTGTATCATGTCTTCCCCTGGCCTTGCCTTGCCTCTCACCTCACTCAGGTGAGGGGGTGTTAGGCCCCTCAAGCATAAAGTGGGCAAAGGATCACTCTAATGCAGCTAGCTGACTCCATTTTCTATTACCTCAGTATCTTTACTGTTGTCATGGTTTTCTAAGAACCGGGGACAAAAACGTCTCTCCAAGAGGCTGAGGGGTGCTTTGGCATGCCTGGACAGTGCCAGGGCTCTATTCCAGCCACATGGAAATGTTATTCCTCCCAATCTTGGTGGACTTATAATCACATCAGGCCGGTTAAATTCACACAGACAAATTCTTGTGCCCACAGTGGCACTGTATGTAATGTTAGACCTTATTGACACAAAAGGAAGTTTTAACATGAAGGCAAATGACCCTTAAAAAACCAAAACGCAATTCAAATATCCAGAGAGGAATTGCTTAATGGCGCACAACCAATGTCACACATGTCCACACTGTGCTGCAGTCTGTTATATTGGTTTATGTCCCCAGTGATTCTCAACATCATTTCAATCCGACCAGCAGGCCAGGAGCTGTTGGCAATTGTCACCATCTTTCTTCCCCCTTTTCCCTTCTCCCCCTTCCCTGCCCTCCCCCAAAGAGCCAACTTGCACAGAAAACCCATTTTTTCAGGTTATTCTGAAGAAGATGCTGTTTTGACAGCATTGTGCATTTTCATTCTTGCAAATTCTGTGGAAGCCCTGCCTAAGAAAGTGATATATGGCCAGAAAGAGACCCTCACCCTCAAACCTAATTAGGGGCCTTCGCTGTTCAGCAGGGTTTCAAGAGGACAGAAGCCCGAGGCAGCTGGGTGGGAATACGAACCATACCATGCTCAAACAGCTTTCTCATATTCATTCAGTGACCAAGATCCATCTGTTTATCATCAGCTGCAACGCAGTCTGAGACAAAGTGCATTGTTAATAGGGTGTGTTTGAGAGAAAAGTCACAAGGAAGTGCCCTAAACTAAGTGATTTCTGAAAGTAATGGCTACGGAGTGTATACCACACAGTAGCACTGCGCTAATGGATATTTTTCTTCAGTCATCACCATTAACTGTGTGTTTTTGCTGGCAAGATTCAAAAACAAAACAGAAGGGGCGGCAAAGCACCTTCTCTACTTAAGAGATACTAGTTCCTAACACAGTATTTTAAGGTTTGTAAAATGCGATACACAAAGATGGCTGCAAAATGATAGTGATATTTAAGAATAGAGAAAGCAGAAAAATTATGAAGAGGATTTAGCTAATTCAATTAAAGATGCAATCTTTCTTCTAGACAAGTAGAGATTTTGTCTCTCTCTCACTTTATCATTTTAGCAAGTAAAAAAATGTGAAATAAGTATTTATGTAACTAAAAAAAAAAACATAGATGCATACACTAAAATAAGTAGGTAAAAACTTTGTAAAAACATATCCAGGCCCATGCATGCTCAAGAATTTGAAAAACTTGAATTCTAATTCTGATTCCTTTTTCTTGTAAGGAAAATAGGGTTTGCCATACATTATCAGAACAATAGTTCTTTTTGTCCATAAACTTGTCTCTAACAGTCACCCAGGACAGCCTTTCAGAGTATGGCAAATGTTCTTCAAGTAACAGTTTTGGAGTACCTTGCACGTATGCTTACATATACTAACTCCAAAACATCAATTATCTTAAGATCCTTCATCACTCTTACTCAACTTCCTGTCTCTAAAATAGCAAGTCATATATTATCATGTATGACTAACTATTGCATATTATTTAGTAGCTGGATATTGTGCTTTTAGGCCATAATTGTACTCTGTTCAGCACTGTAAGAAAAGGAGGAAAAACCAGAAGACCACACCACCACACTTCACTGAGGCAATGTGAAAATGCAGCTGAACTGATGCCACTGAGGGATGCCCCACTCTGAGACAGCTTGGACATTAGATCCATTGAGAGCTGCACATTCTCTGTTGCTGAAAAAGAAGCAATCAAAAAGTCAATGGCCACCTAGCATAATTAAATATTAAAAAAAAAAATTAACAGCAATGTAAGAGGATGTCAGAGTTCTTCCTACAGTCACCTGCCTGCATATAGTTACTGGACTTGTATTGATTAAGTATGGTTGGTGCACAGTGCCACTTGGGACACGGGATGAAAAGCTGGACACCAGAGAACCAGAAGCATAGTAACTGGGGGAGACTATGAAGCACACAAAATGCACTTGAACCAGCAGGAGGATTTCAGCCAGCTCTTCCTGAACCCTCTGTAACTCAAAAATACAGACATCTTGCAAGCAACACACCCTTTAGTTTAAAAATCAAAGGCTACAGGGTGAATTTTTTTTTCCTGTTGCCCTTGTTTCAGCTTTCAGAAATTTAATGACATTCTGCACTATCAAAGCATTCATTTATCATCTTGATTTCTTACTCCTCCCATTGAAAATGCTATTCTACTACACTTTACTAACTTACAAACAGTTGCCATTCTTAGCAGGCTCACCGAAGGCTGTCTAGAGGCAAATAGACACTCTAGGAACTCAAGTAAATTATTTCATCTGGTACCAGAGTTTTTATATGTATGCTTATTTTATAAAAGTAGGTACACTTATTTCATAAAAGATAACTATAGTAAAATGTAGCAATTTCCTTTTCGATACATGCATACAAATGGAAGATGACTTTGTTAACAGAAGTTTGAATATCTGAGTTTGGAGTCATAATACGAATAAAAGCTCAGACTGGATCTTTTCCAACAGGGTTCTTTTCCAAAATGGGAAGAATTACAGTAGCCTTGTGATACAGCAAGGAGCTATACAACACTTGCTATTGCTGTGTCATTATTTCTAATGATGACATCGCAGTTTGCTCTATGGACCTGTTCTGTGTGTGAGGTGACCTACCCAGCAGGTTCAAGCTGCTATCTATTATTGGAACAGATGACCCCAGCAAAAGAATGACTTTATTTCATAAATTCATGAAGTTTAAAGCAAAATGGAACTATTGTGTCACCTAAGATCCCATAGTCTGTACAAGAGGCCATTTAATTGCAGTTACCTCTCTGCTCATCCTAGCAGCTTGTGTTTGATTTAAGCATCTCTTTCAAGTAGGCCTGCAGTCCTGACCCAAAAAAAAAAAACCACAAGAGTTGGGGAATTTATCACTTTGCTTGGTAGTTTATTATAGTAGTTATTAAACCTCGCTGCTAAAGATACACTCCTAACTCTGAGTTTTCTAGTTTCAAGTTCAGTCTTGTGATTTATCCTGCTAAATTACAGAGCCCTTTAGTACATATTTCCCCTCCATAAATGCACTTAAGCACTGTAATCAAGTAGCTCCTCAACCTTTTTTGTGATAAGCTAAATAGATTGAATTCTTGATCTCTTTCCATACAAAATTCAAGCCTTTAAACTAGCTCTCAGGCCTTCTGCACTCTTCAGTCTTTTAACATCCTCTTAAAAGCACAAGCAGGCAGAGGATATGCAGTACTCCAGTGCTGGTCTCGCTGCTGTGTTGTTCATGCACCAAGGATTACATTAACACTTTTGTCCCCTCTGAGCTCTAAATCCTTTCCCAGATGTTTTAGGGGATATAGGTCCCATTCAAAACCTCAGCTTTTTACTCCTAGGTGAATAATTTCTTATTTGAGTACAGTAGGGCACGTTTTCTTTGCATGGGACCAGCTCCTTAAGCTATCCACATCACTCTGCAGGACAGCACTCCCTTTGCCGTTGCTTTTCTTTCATTTATATGTCCTCTCACAGGCACTAAAGGAGGCCAAGGCTTACACCACACAGGTTATATCTAACCAGGGGAGAAAGCGTACGCTGCAGTGCGCCCAGGCATCGGTATCTCCACACCCCGTCCTACATTGTCCATGTGCTGTCTGTCTTCTCGTCAGCACAATCAAGTTTCTCACCTGCACAAACCAAAGGACTGGTGAAGGAATGCAGGAGGACATGGGAAAAGGAAGTAGATGCCTAGCCACCACTTCAGCATGAGCTGAGGGCATGGCTGAAACGCGTGCCCGAATCCAGCACCTCAGCAGCACTGCTGGGCTCCTGCTTTAATTGCAGCCCTCAAACAGGAGCACATGCAGATACCAGTTAATCACCTCTTCCCTACTGTGGCAGGAGCTCTTACCGTGCCTTGGGAAACCTGCGTGACTGCTGCCAGCCCTCTGCCTTCTCTCAGCTGAAGTACTCCAGCATAGTAGAATCATAGACTCATAGAATGGTTAGAGTTGGAAGAGACCTTAAAGATCATCCAGTTCCAACCCCCCTGCCCTGGGCAGGGACACCTCCCACTAGACCAGGTTGCTCAAAGCCCCATCCAACCTGGCCTTGAACACTTCCAGGGATGGAGCATTTACAGCTTCCCTGGGCAAAAGTAGCAATGGAAAAATTAATATAAAAATATCTTTGTTCATGCATGAGTGAGACGAGACTGACTCCTGACTGACTGATCATAGTCCTGCTCACCAGAGAGGCAGAAGACTTCTTTTTAGAGAAAGAGGTAGAGAACAGGCTTAGCATTCCTCCACAATCATTAGTCCCTACTTATTAGTCCCAGTCCCCATTATAAGTGTGATGTGAGGGAGAAGAAAAATGCCGCCTCACTTCAACTAACACGTGCAGCCATGAATCTGGCCCCAGACGTGCCAGTCCCTTCAGTTTTTATACCTAGTTTTCTAATGACCAAGAAATCTTCTTCACACCCCCTGTAGCAGTACAACACTGTACAGATGTGACATTGCCAAGAAAGGGGCTTTGAACTCTCTAGGAATGAGTTTTGCTGTAGACAGGGAGAAATACAGCAAAATAGGCAGGGTGGTGTTCTGCTTCAGCAAGGCGACATGCAAGGAGCATTAACGCTGCGCCTGGTCTTGCAGCAGGCGTTATTCATGAGAGCAGGCTCATTAGCTTAGTCAGGGTGCATCACAGGAGGAAGCAGAAGTGAAAGAAGCCAGGGCATTGTCAGTAAGCATTGGTATCCTTTGGTGCTGATGGGGGTGTAGAGGAAAGAGAGAAGGAGTGAAGGAATAAGGCACCTTGAACAGGGTTTGGGCAACAAAATTTTTTGCTTCAAACTTTCTTGGGCAGCATGTGCTGGCCCCAGATCCAAAGCAACAGTTCTAGCTACCCAGAAACACATCCCAGCTGCAGAAAAGAAAAAGAGAAAAGAAAAGGAAAAGAAAAAAAAGAATTCCCTCTTCATTTTGTGGAAGGCATTTAATTGGGACTTATTTTTAAACAGACCACCCTTTACATCCCATTGCAACAGTCTTGACACTTTTCCCTTCAGCTTCCACTTGAATTGCCACTGAAACCACCATTAAATGGCAATGTACTTCAGATTAAAGGAAATAATCTCTGATTTACTTTGTATTGCAGATGACTTTGGGAGGAAAAGCACATTCTGACAGCTGTTTCCATTTCATTGTGCTTTTTGTTTTTGAAAAAGAGAAGACCATTTGTTTTCAATTTGTCTATAAATAATAGAGGAAAACACAGCTGAGGGGCCCAGTGTGATTTTTATAGAAAGTTCATTTTTAGAAATCTGATAAGCTTATAACCACATATGTTTGAAATCACAGTAATAGAAAATACAGAAACTTAAAAAAAACCCTACTTGTCAAGCAATCTAATATTTATTTTATCTAGCACTTAGCAGCATTTGTCAAATACTGTGTGTTGGGGGCAGCTTTGGACCTAGATTCTGAAGATGTGAAGAAATATCTCGCAGATCTTCAACAAGGTACTGACCCAGAAGACACTTAACACATAAGTAGCCCCTGTACAGTCAAACGGCTTGCTGGGCTGCACAGAGGTCAGGCATGATGATATGCCAGGACAGACGGCTGTTGCCTGCTAGCCGAAGAAACAAACGGAGACAAAATCTGCACTGCTAATCAGATATCTGCCACCAACGGTATGCTGCGACTTCAAGGACTCTCTCAGTTTCTCTGTCTGGAAAAGGGAATTAACAGATTAGGTCTTAACAGTTTTGACCTCAAAAAGGTTAGGTTTTCCCCTGGATTGACAGTGACTGCACAAGCCAGTATGAGAATTAACTAGCTCACGTTTATCAAAATGAGTCATGAAGGCAATGGGCTACACCTCAATTCTACTCAAACTGCTTTGATACAGATCAGACCTAGCAGATTAGCAATGTTATCAATGACATCTGTTCCTCAGCCCCTCAGCCAGTGTCAGCAGCTAGCACAGAGGTAGATCTATTTTCAGATGCATGAGTAAGCCTAAACAAGCTCTGATGATAGCCTAAGTAGAACAGCAAGTCTCCTAACTAGTCCCCTTATTTCCTCAGAAAGACTGTATAAAAAAAAAAAAAGAAAACCAAACCATACAAACATGCATGAGGAAGGGAGTTACGTCACTACTGTACCAAGAGAAAATTCCCCAGCCTGGAGCATTTTACCTGACCATTTAGGAGGATTTCTGATCTACAGGGCTGATCTATAGTACAGCAATCTAAGGAGACTGGAGCAAAAGGGGGAGGTGGACAGAAATGTAGCTCAGACACAGTAGTATGGTTTAGAACGTTAAGTTCTCTCTTCCCAGTCCTAGTACTGTAAAGACTGTTTAGGATCCTAGTTTGTCCTCTATTTTCCTTCAATATAATCACTTTGTGTCACGCCCATGCCACTTAACTGATATATTGTTAAGCTTTTATTTGTAATGCAGTGTTAAAGAATATTTCTGACCTGACTGGAATTTTTAACCCGAGTAGTTGAAGCCATTGGAAATGGTGCTCTTGGAGAAAGGCTGTTTTCAGCTTGCATCATAGCTTGTGAAAGCTACAGGAAGCCATTAATAAACCAAAAGGTTTTATTACAGAGGCTCTGGCTGCTACCTTGTAAGGTTTCCACAGAACCAGAAATCCAGCCTGTTTGTATCAGCACAGTGCCTGGAAAAGATACAGCGCGCAGCCTGGAGAGGCTCCTAAATCTTCACAGGAGAGGTTGCGCTTCCTATATAAGGAAGCAGGCCCTGTGTTAAAGGAAAAGTTAGACTTACGGGAAGACTTGAGGACATGAGAACACTTCCCATCAGACCAGTTGGCTGGAGTTATCTGTCCAACATGGGGAGTACTCATAAGAGCTCGTAGGAATGACCAGGCTACAAAAAGACAAGTTCACCAAGGGGCTCAAGACAGTAGAGCAGCCATCTCTGTCCTTTCGTCAGTGTCAAATTCCTCCTGTAAGAGCAACGTGGGGTACAGAACAGCCCAGAAGGGCTTGTTAGGGAGTCTAGGTGGAAAAAAGCGGGACAGCAGCCACTGCCACTACTGGCTATGTAGGGTAAGCCCCACTTACATGCCTTTGAGAATTGCTTCCTCTTCTGTTTCTGTCTTAGTAACAAAAAGCCACAGGGAGGCCTGACAAACTAACAAAGTGACATACGAAGATTCCTATTAGAAAAAATATATATCTATTTCCTAATGTTTTAAAGAGCTTGTGGCTGCTTAGTACACACAGTTAAGGTGTCTGTTCTCTCCCTATGGCCTCTCTAGTTGACAGCACGGATTGCAGATTATATCACATCCAGACTTTCAGAGAGACAGAAGGGGAATTGCTGTGTCCGCAGTCTTCTCAGACTTTCCTCCAGGTGCTCTGCTGGCAGCAGGCTCTACTGCTCCCCAGAGAGGCAAGCAATGCTCTTTACTATAAAAGTGTTAGTAGACAATAACTAGTCATTTCAAGAGTATGTTCTGTTTTCAAATAAACACATGGAACAGGCTGCTTGATGAAGCAAGCCTTTTTTCACAAAGGAAACTCCGCACTGCTCTCAGTGGACTTGATCTTGATTGTGCTTGCTTTGACATCAGCCAAAGTAACTTCACTGAAACCCAAGGGGAGTATTTTAGCAAAGCACATTAGGGCAGGTGGTTGCCTAAAGACCTCAGCTTTAGCCCCCAGTGGTTTAGAAGCACTGAATTAAGAACCACCACCCCATAATCTCCATGTTTGTAATATATTGATTCACGCTGCCCACGTACACACCCTGGGAGGACATGACAGATTTGTTCCTGTCATCTTTTACCACTCCTTAAGGAAAATATGTAACCAGCATCCCACCTGTCACATACTGAGTCACCTCCCAGTTAAATACATTTCTTATTTGTATTTTTTTCTATTCAACAGACAAACATGTTTCGTTTGTCAGTACAGCTCACTTCCTCAGGAAAAGAGCTGAAGGTTATGCTCTAACAGAATGCTAATCACCCACCAAAACACTTGCTGTAAGACATATGTTTATACCGTATCCCTGGGAACAATAAAGGCATTGGGACCAATTTCAGTCAGATGCGGGGGACAGGGCGGTGAGGGGGGGGGGGTGTCAGACTGAAAAGGAAAGGGAATAATTCAGTTGGCCTGGTGACTGGTTTTGTCATACAGGGTTAATATCATAGAATAGTTTGGGTCGGAAGGCACCTTTAAAGGTCACCTGCTCCAACCTGCTGTCATGCAATAATTTAAGCGTGCTGGTTTTACACACTACAATACAATTTAAACCATGGATGGAAAGCTGTTACTGAGTCACTGCAGCAGGCTGCTGCGTGCCACAGGAGCAGGTAAGCTCCCTGTGGACCTCAGCTGTCTGTAGCATCCCACGGGTACTAGGTCCCCAGCCTGGCCAGGAGGTCTAAACCGGGAGCAAGAGTGTGTTGCTGTGGAGCCCAACCCTCATCCACGTGCAAGGCCAGTTGCATCACAGTGCCCATGCTCACTTCAGTAGGATGCTGACATTCCCCTCCCTAAACTGTTCAAGCACCTCCCATCACTGCAAAGTACGAGTGACAGGCAAAGGTTTTGGCAACCTGCTCACAGAACCACGGAGGCTGACAGCTCACGCTCTTGTGACAGGAGTTCCTGCAGTGTGTATTCGTAATGATTATAGGACACACCAGGAGCGGTAAATTCCCAACAGTTTACACAAGCTACTACTGAATTTTATTTACTGAAGTTATTTTTTTCCCCCCAAGGGTCTTCATATGCCAAGCCTCCTCCACACATTACAGGATATTATTTTCAATTCATAGGTGGGTGCAAAGTTTAAGGATTATAAATGGGTTATTTGCTAGAGCTCATGGAGCAATCTGGCAGCAGAATTAGGAGCGAGTTTGGCATTGCCACTATCTTGGCTTTGTGCTTTACTCAAACTTTATATAAGACCAAGGAGGCCCAGGAACTGGCCGTACTATCTCTAATGTCAGGAACTGATTACAAAGGCACCAGTGGTTCTTGTTCTTGCCAATACAGCTCCAGTCTGATAGAAAATTATTTGACTGAGGGCTGGTTCAGAAAGCAGCCATAAACTGATAATACCCACATTACTACAGGAACCAAGAACTTAATCTCTGATGGTTATTTCCCAAAGTAAATATTTAAATAAACTAACATCTAAAAAATAATAAAATGTAATTAGAGATAAGCAAGGTTATAAAAGTTATTCTCTCATAGGCTGCAGGAAATTTTATTTCCAAATCCCCTCAACATACGATGGGATTAAAAAGTCACTATGATAGAAATAGACATTATAATCTAAGAGCAAGTTTCCTCTTCATACCAAAAAGCATTTCCTGTAATTGCAAGTTGTCAACAGACCTATGTACTGGTAAAACAGGATTGGTTTATTTTACCATTGTCTTTAAGGAACATTTGGGTATCCTGCAAATATATTTGCACCTGCTTACAGCACCCACAATGGAAGACTCCAAGTCACTCATCATAAGAGGTGCATCTCTTATTCAGTAATCCAGGAGGCATTATGAACCTGCACATCTTTATTCTTGCTTTTTTTCTTTCAAGATAAGAAAAAGTCTGGTTTTCTACCCTAAAATTTCCTAATCACTATTCCTCTATTTCAAAAGTAAGAAGTCACCATTAATCTGGCTGTTACATCTTTCCTTTATGTTCTTTAAACCCTCCAAAAACAACATGCCAAGAAAAAAAAAAAGAATCCGAAACAAAGCATTGTAGTCCCATAACTCAGGAGTCGAGATTGCAGTGAACCGCAGCCAGGCAGGGCAGCGAGGCAGAGCATCGGCCCAGGTCTGCAGGCTGCCAGCTCCATCATCTGAGCTCGGGGAGGAAGAGGAGGAGCGGAGGCTGCAGCAGGTGCGGTGCTTCAATTCACCAGTGCAATGACCCTCCCTAGGAGCATAGCAGGAATTTCAAATGGGATTAGCCACCCAGACAAGGGAAAGGTCACACTTGACATTTCCACTGGAAATTCTAATGCAAATAGACCTGATACTCATGACATTTTTTCACACACATCTAACAGCCATACATATGTAAAAGGAAAATGATAAAATGTGATGACTAATTTATGTAAATCTCATAAAGGCAATAACACCAAGGGCTGACTACATAGCAACATTAGTCAGGCAAAGGAGGACAATATTATTGTGTTCCTCTTATTTGCTCCCATTTTAAACTGGTTTGTTTTGATAGGGTTGTTATTTGTTTAGCTTTCAAAAAGCGCACAGTACTGTACAAGGAGTAGGCCATAGAGCCCTTGCTCATAGTAAGGGGCATAGCGATTTCTCGGCTTTATTTTGAATGGTTTTGGTTATTGCAGTGGGGGTAGGAGGTGATAGAGGCAGAGGGAAAATGTAAGAGAGGACCCTTATTTTGCCATCTAGGAAGCCAGTAATTTTTATAGCCTACCTCAGGCTTGAATTTTTACACACTATAAAATCCTGGCTGAACACCCAAGGGAAGCATGAATTTTTGGAATTAGACCCCAGTGCAATTCAGGTAGGGTACTTACAACATACAGATTACATGGAAAACAGTCATGCTACAACAAAGCTTTTCTCACCTCGAGGAGCCTTAACAAGAGCACCGAGTGGTGCCCAACTGCTTCCAAACACTGCAACATCAGCTCGCAGTTACGGCTATTGCTACGATATATCTTGATAAGCGAGTTTCCTGTCACAGTTGTCTTCTGTAGTCACCAAATGAGACAGAACATAAGTGCCTTGGTTAATCTACCAAAAGAAGAAAATCAAAGGTATCGGGCTGAACAACAGCGGAAGGGACGGATATTTTGGTTGTCATGCTTTTGTTGTTCTTTTACGAAGCAGACCGAACTGCGTAGCGCACCACTCGGAGTGCACTGCGGTATCTGCGAGAATCTCCCAATACGGGCAGGAAAATAAGTCAAAGCTAAATATAAACTAGGTAGAGAAAACCCAACACTGTCAGAGGTCTTATTCAAAGTTTTACTTTCAATGCAACTAAGAGCAGGTTTTTACCCCGCTTACTGTCATCACCTGTTGCGTTTCGATACGTTTATTCCTGCCCTTTAACATTATTTCAAAGGGCAGTGCCTCATTTTCCCCCAGCTGGGGGTGGGGAAAACATTTATTAAACTCCTTAAAGCTTGTTTATTTTTCTTAAGGCTAATTACCTGCCCGCAATGACTTAATTTTGTTTATTACAAGTTTTAAAATGACAAGTTCCTCTGAAACCGGAAGACAGTGATACTTTAGCAACAATAAAAGGCCACGATCCTGCAAGCACTTGCGCGTATGCTGCACGTTTTGCATGTAAATAGTCCCATTGATTAAATCCCAGTTCTTTGAAAGGGAAGAAAAGGCTGAAAGGAAATCATTGTTTTCCCAGGCAAACAGTGCTGGAGAAGAAAGGAACAGGTTAGGAATATAGAAAATTAACTCATTTCCCGTCTCCCACCACATGAACACATATCCTGAAACTCGTGAAATTGTTTCAGTTATCTAAAGTTTCTTCTGTATGCAACCCAGTTTTGCAGCATCTTAATGCTTTAGTAATTTTCCAAGGCAATTTATTTAGGCAGATCTAACATGACAAAAAACTTTAAAAGATTATTCAAGAGAAAACATTACGAGCAAGCAAAGACCAGCTCTGATATTCAACCTCCTTGAAGTATTTTAAAAGAAAGCAAACAAACCATCAAGGAAAACTGTATTTGAACACTGTAGAAATTAAACAATTCATCCCACACTTCCCTTGAACTTCCTCGTTAGCTCCATCCCCATTTCCTCCATGCTGGATAACCACAGGTGTATGGCTTCAGTTAAAGTCACCCTAGGCTACAGCTGGCAGGACTGATCAAAACAATGTAGCTGCCATAACTGGTGACACTCCAGTGGCACCAGGGCTGTGCCCAACATGTCATGAGCTTAAAGTGGGCTTGGACCTAGTAGGGACAAGCCGAGGATAAGCAGCCCAGCCAGAGCAATTTCCACCCGAGCACAAGAAGTCTCCTAGGTGCCCTTTTTAGACAAGGAGGAGGGGCAGCTCACAACCTTGACCAGAAGCCTACCCCCCTGATAAAAGATGGAAAAGATCAAGCCTCGGTCCAAGAGAAACCTGCAGCTTGAGGCTTTCCAGATCCAGGTAGCACACAGTAAAAGCAATTCAACAGCCAGCTCGACATGGTAAAACCTACAGCAAAGCTGCAGCACTGGAGGCAGGCAAGGAAGAGTGTGCTAAGTATGACACTGAACCAAAACGCGGGTGGCCCCTGTGCACCGTCAGTGAGTTATAAGGCACAAACTATGACTGTGCAAGCAAGCACCAGCTTCTGGCAAGCCAGAAATTACCTTAAGAAGAATATAACCCTTGATATATACTTTAAGAAGGGTATAATCCTTGTTTTAGGGCACGAAATGACCAGTTGTTGATGTGGGTTAGAGCATGACTTCCTCTGCGAGCGTATTATCGGAGACACTACAGGGAGAAGCTAGGTAAGATAGCCAACACGAAAGCCCACACTGCTGCGGTTAGCTTGCTGAATTTCAGCTGGCTTGCCTATCTCTGTACTACAACACTGCAGCCAGAACTGCTGACATACATTTAAGACCCTTCATGTGTGGGCATATCATGAGAGCCGTGGGCTGCAGCCCAGCCTGGTGGCCCACAAGATGTAGTCAGTGGGTAAAGAGTTGTCACTATCTGTGGAAAAAAATCTGAAAACATGCACAAACAGCTGAAAGCAACATTACTAACAGTCTGGGGCATCTTATTGGCTAACAGTGGCAAAGACATTAGTAAGTGGAAATAGCCTTATGTTATACATACGTGGGCTCCTACACAGGACGATGAGAACTAGATATACTACTTTGCCTCATACTGCGTCATGTTTTTTCCACTTGTTAAAAAGTCATTAGTTACTCTGAAGTTTCTTCTGTACTATCAACTTCTTTCAAACCTGACTGTGTAACTGTCATACTGCCATCACGGAACCCGCACAAGAGATTTGACAAGTGGAAAGAATTAAAATAAGTTTGCTAGCATGAATTTTCCTATAGCTGTTCTTCATCAATTCTCATTAAAAAAAGTATCCTGAACTTGCAAAATTAGAAACTATATAAAAGCAATTTAGACTGGAACTACTGCTTTGAGGTTCCTTCCAACCTAAAGTATTTCTAAGATTTAAATTCCTTACATTAGCAATAGCTTAGGCATAGGGGAGAAGACAACAGAGCAGCAGTCATTACTCTGATTACCACCAAAAGATACAGGTACAACATGTGCAGAATGAAGCTCCACAGCCTATGTTAATTGAACAGTTTCTTGTAGCCTTGAGAAGCTACAGCTAATACAACCTCTGCTTCTCAGCTGCGCTCAAGTTACCACCTGACAAATCTTCCAAGCAGCACAACCAAATCTATACAAATAGTTCAATGTTTCTTACTGTCCAAAGGTAACATTTTAATGGGTAAAATGGGTGTGCGAGGGAAAGGGCATGGAATTCATTAAGAATCATAAGCAAATTCCTCCTCACAGAGACGTCCTATGACATCTAACAGTGGTCAAACTAATAGGCTTGTATAGCAGATTGGTCCCAAGAGCATTCCAAGGTTTTCTAGGCCAGGTGTTTTAGGGCTTGCTTCAGGAAATTTAAGTGAAATCCCAGTGTCATACGCCAAACACCAGCTCCTCCACCATTCAGAGACTTCAGAGTTAAAGAGAATAACACCAGAAACTTAAATCACTATGAGGTCATACAATCACATAACATAGTCCTCCATTTCAGATCTAACTTCATTCCAAATATTTCTGATTATTTCAACAGGATTGGGGTAAAGTCCATGCAGGCGTATGCCAAGTGTTACATCCTCATTTTAACACATCCTTCCAGAAAAACAGAAGTGGCTGGGGGAAAGAGGGCAGGAACTGCTCATCTGTGGTCTGCTTGCACCTATGACCATATGAACACAGAAGCTTGTATCAGACCATGCTGTCCAAAAGACCACTTCACAGGGTCCACTACCACTCACAGACTCATCGTTACGATTTTTCCCTCATTTCCCAAGCGTCCCCACTTCACTTGCTAATTGATATGCCTTATTCAATGTCACTTCTGTTACTTGCTAACACATTTTTCTTCCTGCATTCAAGCCTTTCTTCTGTGTGAGGATCTAAACATTGCTACAGATAGCAAGCAAGCACACTAAGTCACTTCCAAACCCTATTATCTTGCTCCTAATAGACCTCTTTCAAACAGCTCCCTGACACCCTTGGATTGACACAGAGAGGACAGGAACTCCTCTTTCAGACATTAAAGATAGCAAGTGTTTTAACCACTTATCTCAAAAGATGAAACATCTGCTTCAAAGTCTTTTGTTGCTTCTCCTAAACAATTAAAGCCAGGCGTGGCCAGACTTTCTTCGTAACCCAGAGCCTAAATGCCTTTGCTCTTTGCCCCCACACAGCCCTTCCTTTCTGCTGCTGAGCACGGCTCACCTTGCGTCACTGTGTGACACTACAACAGCGCCTGCAAAAATACACTTGATGCTTCTAGGCATACGCTGAAGTCCTCCATCACCTACCAGCTTTCACGTAGATGCTCAGCAACTTCTAGTCACGTATGCTGGTCATACACAATCAACAACTAACCTCATCTTATCATCGGCCTGTAACATCTCAGTCAATCTAAAAATGTCCCAATATTTATATATGAATATGTAGGTAGTCAAATCACAGGCAGATTTATTTGTATTTTTGTTTGTGTACATATACACAAAAAACCCAACTAAATCAGCCAGTGACTTGAATAGCTTTAACGCTCCTTCTGAAGAAGAACCTCCATAAGACAACATGTGGTTCTACCAGGTATGTAACTAGTAAAAAAAACCCCCACAAAACAGAACAAAAACCAAAACCTGACCAAAAAACACTCTAGCTCAGATCTCATATAGGCAATGAAAACAAAAGTTCAGGCCTTTAAACACCAGCATAGGTAGAAATCAGGAACCACAAAAACTACTCTAACCATCAACCGGATCAGCTTCACGAAGCTACTCTTTCTTGCTAAATCAGCATGAGCAGCCTCATGTTTCCGTGTTGAAGGCCCAAGGCTACATTTCTCCCTGCTGAATGAAAGGAAGGCCGCGTTAGGCACGACCCACAAATCTCCAAATATACCTGGTCATGCAGGTGCCTTGACAGACAGCACTTCAGAGTTTATTTTAGAACTTAATAAATACATTGTTCTTAAGTGTTTTATTCTTGAACTGAAGATTTTACACCCTAGGAGTGCAGTTAAATGCACAAAAAAGGCGAGATAACTCGTTTTTATGGGTCCTTTTGAAAGACTATGAAAACAGATGGACGGTTCTTCTGTGGAGAGGTACATAGGAGTGAAAACCTTCATATCTAGACTAACTGGTATTACTTAGCAAGTAATTCTTTAACAGCCTTTAAGGGGGAAAGTACTGTGAAACATAAGCAAACACGCACATACAGAGAAATGCCTCTAAGTTTGGGAACGGCAACACTATCGTTGTTTGCACAAACTGTATTTAACCTACCTGATGTATCACACACAGCACATGCGTAGCACACACACACTCTGCAAGTCTCAGATTACACGATCAGGTATATATTTTTTCTTCCCTATAGCATCACTGCCTCATTTTGTGTCTATTTAGTGGGAGGGTGTTAATTTTTCCCCACACACACGTTGCCCGGCATTGAAGCCTCACTCCGCAAACTTACTTACTCAAACCCCAGTCCACCACCAGAACGATTATTTACTTCAGCAGTTTTCGGGTGATGCTCTTCACCCCAGTAGCACTTGCTTTACGTGCATTAATTTGTCTTAACAACCCCTATGAGACAGATTTCATTAACTTGTTTGTTTTAAAAGACAGAGCGTGAAGCTAATTGACTTTTGAGCAGCAAAATGCTGGCAGAAATCGGTTGCCCCTGTGACTACCAGTAAGCAGCCTAACAGAAACACACAGATCCCTCACCTTCCTCCCCACGTTCCTTCCTCATGTGCATATAACTTTTAACATAACAGATGATCGTCACTGCGCTAAATGCCACCTCCGAGGGGGTCTTTACTACACTGGAGGACACAGGGGTGGGGAAGGGAGGCTGCGATGTTGAACATATCCATCAGATTTGGGGCTCAGTTTGAGATGCCTAGCAAGCAGCACATGATGGCAAGGTTCTCCAGCTACCTCTGCAGGCTTAGGAGTGCTGCGAGCCAGCTCCCCGGGGCAGCATCCAAAAGAAATAAACCATACCATTATTTACAGCCTGCAAAAAAATGAAATTTAAGTGACTGAGGTTAGAAAACACACACAACTGTCCAGGGCAACAACTATTTATTTTAAACAGGCTGCATCCTTTCTTTTCCTGCACCTACCTACCCCGCAGCCCTCCCAAGCACCCAGCCCGGGGGGAGCCTCAGGGCAGTCCCGCTCTGTGAGCCGCTGAGCCTGGAGTCTCTCAACAAAACCAAAACTGCGTGCCACGTAACTGATGACCACATATGCCCACTTACAAACCATGCACGGGGAAACCCTAATTCTGATCATTCCTGGCTTACGAGGGCTGACCAAAAAGCCTTAATAATTTTATTTTACTGTAGACTTCTGCATGCAAGTGTCTTTTATAAAAAAAAAAATAAAAAGGGATGAGGAGAGGGGTGGGCAAAGAATGTACACAGTATGGTGCAGAATTAGAAACTTGATCTCAAATGCCTGATCTAACAAAATAACCAGTGCCATTAAATGCTTTTCATTCCCTGTATGGGAGCTGGGCTGCATTCAAGTTGTGGGAGCCTGGATCAGTCCCCAGGTGGAGGTACCTGCCCCAGCTCCCTGCGATGGTGGCACCTTGGCTAGGCACCATTCTTCACCAGGTCCTGGTTGGCTGGGGGCTTAGAGCAACCTGGTCTAGTGGGAGGTGTCCCTGCCCATGGCAGGGGGGTTGGAACTAGATGATCTTCCAGGTCCATTCCAACCCAAACCACTCTATGATTCCAGCAGCTGCAGCCTAGACAGTTGGGGAACAGAGCTCGCAAACTGCCATCGTGATGCGGAACGCATCCAATTCACACTACAGACATTCGCATTGTTTCACAGATGAAGGAGTGACCTTGACACTCAGAATTGAAAAGCTGCTGATAAATCAGTGAGTCCAAGAGAGCCAATACTTTTTTTTTTTAAAGGTTACTATTTAAGGGAGCAGTGTAGTGCACACCAGTAACAAAGGGATTGTGGTAACCAACAAATTGTCCCCTGTAGAAGATTCCTACAAAATTGGGAAGTGACAGAACCAAAAAAAACGCTCCATCAGAGTAAAAAAATAAAAACAAAAAAATAATTTTAAAAAACCCAAACACAAAACCAAACAATAAAAAGCTTGCAGAGCAGTAATCTTTCTCCTTTAACTTCTACAGGACTGGAAGCCAGATGTATTTCCTTATTTATTTAGCCAGACTGCTGAAGACTAAGCAGTCTCAAACACATACTGAAAACATAATTAAAGAAAAAAACAAACCACAAACATACACACAACTAACCCAACTTTCTTGATTATAACTTTTGTATCATTGAATAACCTACAGGATAACAGCTTCTCTCCTGCTATTTCTCAGTCAGTCCAGAGGGGACTAGAGGGGAAACGTGGGTTTGGGGTTTGTTTGATTTGATTTTATGCTATAGCTTAGGGGTAGTTTATCCATTCATTTAGAAAAGAGATTCACACTCCCCCAAGATAGATGCAGTACATTTTATGTTGAATAGAAAAATAACAGTGTATAACTGATACGCCAAGTGAGGTATCATACACAATCAGTTCTAGGTTTTGGGTTTTAAAATTTGTCTAGAAGCCCCTATTTTTCTCCTTACTACTTTCTACAGAATTCCCTTAACCTTCCTTAAACACCGTCTTTTTTTGTGTCTATGGGTAACTGGAAAACCTTCTCTTTCTAAAGCTATCAAAGCTGCTTTTTTGAGGAGAGAGGCATCAGCCATTTCCCCCAGGGCCTGAGAGCATCCCCCCAGAAATAACTCTTCTGGCCACCCTCTCAGTGACACACAGGGATTCAAAGCTCAACACCAGCTGGAGGCTTTGGGCCTCCTGGTCTCGGGGCAGGTTTTTAGCTCACCTGCCTGCACAACCAGGCATGAAAACCCTGGAGAATAGAAACCAGGAGTAGCTTTGCTCCTCGCTGTCAATATGTAGCTAACAGCTTGGAAAGGAGCAGGCAGCAGTTTGCATCAGTGCGCGAGATGAATATAAAAACCAAACCAAAACACAATTTGTTTTGCAGTTTATTAAAGGAAGTGTTTTCATATAATTAATCATGGTCCGCAAAGCTGCTTTATACAACGCCGTTCCTCCCTACCCCCAGCCATCCCACATGAGGCCTTAGCCAGACTAAAATTTTGCAAAGCCTTGCATTGTTCTCCCTGACACCGGATCAGCGAACACAAAAAAGCAACTGCCAGCTCAAAAGCAATCCGGTGATAGAGCCTGGTGCTATCTAATCAAGGGCAAAAGGTCACTTCCGAACAACTGGGCAATAAAAGATTATTTCCAGCCGCAGAACAGAAAGGCCCAGTGGTGGATGCTTGAAAGAGGGGGGTGGAAGGAGGGCAAAAGGGCTCCCGTCTGTGGGAGGAAGTGCATTGAATAAAGCCAGCAGACGGGAACCATCTGGCTTTGTGCGTGGTCTGTTCTTCAGAAGAGGGGAAAAGCCCCCTCAGCGGGGCCGGTGACTCCATGCAATGATTCAAACTTTTCTCTCCCCCCGCCCCCCTCCAGTTTAAAAGCGGCTTTCCCAGGCACCAAGAAATTGGAAAAGGGAACTTTCCCAACAGGCGGACGTGTCTTATCAAGCGCTAGCTGCAGGATGGAGCCCGCGTTTTAATTTGGTCATGATAGATGGCTCTTATCAGGGGGCAAGACCTGTGGATAACCAGACGGGGCTTTTTCGTTTGTTTTGAAAGATGGCTTCGAAAGAAACCTTCCAGAGACCGAGCACACTCAAATTCCCAACCCACCCAATACACTAAGTTTGGTCCCGCTTTTAAACGGCAAACAGCATTTTCAGCAGTGTCACCTTTATTATGTATACTTCATGTATTTCCCCCCTTCTTGTCACTCTCCGCTTGTTATATGCCCTCATTCGAAAGAAAGCGAGAAAATAAAAGGGCCAGATTACATTCAGTCCAGTTGCCACGGCCTGTGGGAGGGCAGAATTGCAAACACTTCAGTACAAATGGTCCAATCCCTCCTCCCTCCCTTCACCCCTGCAGTTGTCCTACATGTCCTCACTTTCCCTTGCGACGTGGTCCGCACCGGAGGCCCTTGGCACTCGGCGGCGAGGAGCTCAATCTATTCAAGCTCCCAGACACCTCCTCCGTTCACTAGTGAATTAACTTTAAGCATGCAAATCACACTAATCCAGAATTCACAGGAGAGGAAGTCAGGAGGGTTCCCAGTGCTCTGGGAAATATTTTTCCTTTCGGGAAGGGAAGGGGGGGGCGTGGGTCATTGCACTCTTCTTTACAGCTCGCTGCAGGTCACTCTGGCTCATCTCAAAGAAAGTTTAGTTCAGAGGCTCAGCTTGACATTCATTGGTTTCTAAATCTGAACCTCTTGAGCAATTGTCCCAGCAAACCCAAGGATTGGGGCCTGAGCAAATAGCCACCGACTAATCCTGCTGTAGTAGGGGGGAAACGAAGCAGTTAAATGTCCAGTTTATCAACAGAAAACAACAACTGAGCCTTTGTCCTAAGAGGGTGCATTAGGAAACCATTTGGCAGGGCTCATCTGCATGAGAAACCAAGGCGGCTGGGAAACACCGACATACCTTTTAGAGAGATCCATGAAAACATTGGATGAGAAAAATATTCCTTACACTGATTTTCTGTAAGGTCACCTTCAAAAAGGAAGGAAAACCTCAAGAATTCTGAATAAGTGTGACACAGCTTGACACTTGAGGGGCTTTTTCTTAAAAACCACAACACCAAAAAGCCCACAAAGCAAGAGTTAAACCTGAGAAACATGACACAGCAGGCCCTCTGCCATAGCCTACTTAATACAGGACAGAAAAAAACCACTACCAACAGCAAAATTCAACCAAATGGTCAAACCAAGGACTGCAACAGCTGCAGCATTTATTCTCTACAGCTCTGCAAAGCAAAGGCACCATGCAAATACCAGTGTTTCTGCTATAGTCTCAACAAAAGACTAGATATCAAACAGATATGGAAATGTGCAGTGTATTTTGGAGACCCAATGTCAAGGAAGGAAAATCATGGAGTTGAAATGGACTGCTGTTAAGCGGGTAAAAAAACCAACCCAATGTGACTCCCCCCTGCCCCTCTTTTTTTTTTTTGCCACTCAGTATTCTCAGTTTTTACCCAACTAAGAGTTTCTAATTAGTCAGACATTTTTCTCTAAGGATATTTAGACACCCAGGTGGTGTTGGAAAAGCACTGGCGAAGGACTTTCCCACCACTTTCCCTATTTCCTCAAGAGCTGAGCAAAAAGCCTTATCCTGTTGTGCAGAGTGAGATATATAACCCATATAGCATACACAGAAACTGCATTCCACTCGCTCTGCAAACCCAGTAGGAAAACAACCTGAAGGTGGGGGAAAAAAAACCCCAAATTTAAAGCAGGTGAGCCTCAGGTTAAGACTGCTACTGCTTTAACAGCAGCTTTCAACACTTAAGAAAGTGAAACCATTTACTAGAACAACAAAGCTCTGTGCAAGAAGAAGGAGATATCTAAGAAAGTGTGTCCCAGAGCAGCCCTTTTACAGACAAGTCAAGGCTAGATGATGAGGTTATCATCAGGAAGATCACAGCCCCAAACTCCTAAGTCACAACCTGCAACAAGAACTTACACAGAGCTTTTAAAAAGAAGCAAAGCTAGCCTTTTCTGGAGTGCCCCCCCAAAAAATCCACCCAAAGGGATGCTTCTGGGGCCCAACAGCACAATATTCATATTTCAGCAGCAACAGAGGCAAACATCTTCACTGCAGCAGGGGCAGTTTCTACTCCCACGTACCGTGACTAAAAACCCAGAGACCCACAGTTATTTTGGAGCTATACCGGCCTTCTTTGAGGCCAGAGCGTGCCCTACTAGCCCTACGCTAAGCAGCCACCCTTGTTTCCACTTCACTTAGCATTAATTAGAAGCCTTTTTCTTGGATAGCTTGGCAGCTTTGTGGTTCAAGGAAGAAAGAAAAAAAGAAAAAAAAAAACTCATCCTATTAAGTGTAGCCCAGCGACCAAAAGACTCAGAAAGATAGGAAGCCCTTCTCAGCATGAACAAACAGCAGAGTTGCACTTGAAAACACAGGTTTTAATTGCAAGTAGTATTTCCAACCTGCCCTGCTCCTGGGACTACCTCAGTGCAGGCAAAGCATGCTATCAGACAGTTAATACCCTCAAACAAACAGCTTCCCATTCCCAGCCACATACAGGGCTCACAAGGTTTTACACGCACACCATTTGTATCACAAAAGCCACTCAAAGCCCCTGTCCTGGACACAGCTCATCTCTAGTTAGGCACCCAACAAAGAATAAGCACACCTTTGGGAAGTACCTCAATTCCGTCTCTCTAGCAGACTCAAAACAAGCACTTACAGAGAGCAGATACTGCAATTCCCATACCAAAACCCTGTAGTTTAATCACAGGCCAGGTTTACTAGCGACATGCTTTCCAAAGTGCACACCGCAGCACCCAATACCCTAGCAGAGACTCACCAAATAATGCCACACGCTCCAGCAGAAAAGAAAAAGGGCAGCAGGACTCCAGAAGGCACACAGGAGCACCACACGCCTCTCCTGGGCTTATAGCTGCAGGCCTTGTGGCACACCTGAAGAAGATCAAGACAAACTACGAGCTGCATCAAGAAGACCCAGGCTGCTTAACAGCCCTGTGTATAAGCAAAGGCTGGGTGTCCCCTCAGCTGTGGGAGATTTGTACCTGCTAATTCCGTGGCGTGACACAGCTGCTCTCGAGGGGCAGGAACGAGTCTGCCACAAGGGTCTCTGAGTGCTCAGAGCTTTCAGAGCAGGTTTTTTTCATTTTGCCCTGAATTTACAGGTTCTGGAGCGTTAGTCTACCATGTCTTCAGTATCCTAACTTGCTTAGCCAACAACCCACACGTGCACTGCTCTGTCTTGCTGATTTGGGATCCTTTGGGATCCTTTAGGCTTGTACCCTGAGGGAAATATATTCCAGTAATCTACTGTGCGGATTAGGCGTGCAATCTCTATTTTTTACATCCAGTTGTAAATCATATGGTTTCCTGCCTAGGTCTAGATAAGAATATAACCCCTAGGCTATGCACCAGCTGACAATATCAAGTCCTTTTGTTAAGGAAATGATTGCAGATGACTAAATGCTTTCACCTGTTTCCCTTTGCCAGGGTACGCCTGGACTCAGCTGAAGCGACTAGAGGTAAGCAGCAGAAACTGTTTCTCCTCTAGAAACTTGAAGCTGAGACTTTTTAAACAAGAAATGACATTGGGAGTCTGGTTAAGGGTCACAGCTCTCCATTATCCGGGGACACCAGAGCAGGGACACGCAGGCAGGGCCAGGGAGCCCGAATACCTCTACCAAAAGGGATGGGATGAGGAGGGGACAGGACTAGAACCACCAGCTGGGAAGGAGTGGGAACCAGGAGGCAAGGATAATGCCACAGGGGCATCAAGGAAAGACCGAGGCAGGCAAGAAGAAGAAAGATTCAGGCTGGTGACTGCAACCAGCAAGCCAGGTGAGCAGTTGGGGAATGGATGGCATTGTGACATGTACTTGAGCAGCATTAGTGGGGTTTGCAGAGCAGTCCTGCAAGGCAGCTGTGGGACCAGCTGCGGTGCAATGGTCCCACTGGCCTGAGCAGGGGAACCATGTGGCTGTCCCAAAGAGAGCAAACACTGCCAAGCCAGCTGGTTGACACAGTGCTGCTAATACTGGAACCAGCCCTGCCTGCTGGTCCTTCCAAGAAGATCACAGACCTAGGGATCTGGACTCCAACAGAAAACAAATCCTAAGACTATTTATCTTCGAGGAAGAGCTGCTGTCATCATGCTTAAGGACGTGCCAAAGAGAGCAACCAGAGATCATTCCACTGGTGTGGGAGAATTGCCATGGTTCTGTAGCTCCAGCAGTACCAGCCTGGCCTGATTTTAATTGCCAGCGAGTCCTCGTGGTCTTACCCTGCCCTGTAGGTCAGCTGCAAAAAGGGGGCTTTGCCTAAAACCTCCTCTCCAGCTGTTGAAGCCAAGGCTCAAGAGCTGTGTTAGTGGCACTCCCCAACCTGGCCTTACAGACCACCCCCTGCATTTCCAGCACAGGAGGGCAAAAGAGACAGAGCCACCTCTACCAAAAACGCTCCCTTTATAATTGTATCCTGGCTAGATCTGGCTGCCGTGGCCTTCGCCCGGGGAAGTGCTTAACTCCAGTTATGTTTGAGCCTCACAGCCTTCAGCTGCCAGCCCTTTTCATGTCCTGCGGCAGTCCTGCTGGGGAGAGACTCCTTTAAAAGTAAGGCGATTGCTGAAGAAGGACGTATAGACTATGTTGCACAAAATCCTCAGCCTTGCTCTGTGGAGTACAGTATGGTGAGATGGCGTGCGAAAGCAGGGAAGGATGGGGCAGTAAAACCAAATCTTGCTACTTATCCAAAAATGCCAGGAAGAGCCATATCTCTAAATAATAAATAAAAATCTCAAGGGTCTTCCAAAAACTTAAATGAGGATATATAAGCCTTTAAAACAGCCACCTTTGAGACCATAATTTTTGCACCTAATGGTTCCCTTTGCATGCGCCCTTCTTACTAATGCTTCCAGAAAGCAGAATAAAAAGTACTTTGTACAACTCGGATACGTATGTAATAGTATCACAGCGTGTTGTTGAGGTACAGTACCAACACAGAGCAGTAATATCTCATAAAATACCCATTAAGGTCAGAATTACCTGTCCTGTGTGGAAACAGAGGCAGGAAGATGGGATGTTTTGCTTCTTGTCCCTGAACAAGGTTGAGATTTGAAGGCAGATCTTCCTGGCTTAGTCTTTTCATTCACACTGCTTCCTACACACATAAAGTATAAGATCACAGTTTATCAGGACAGTGGGGGGTTTTTTCCAAGAAAAGACGACTATGAAATAGGTTCTACCACTGCTTATTATCAGACTGAGGAGTGAGAGTTGTCTCTATGGAAGGAAGACCTGGGGTCTGAGGGTCTGCTGACCTCTCTTCACACTTGCATCTCAGCCAAGGCTCAAGCTGGCTTGGGGAATTTTAGAAACTGCCCTTCTGACTTTGATGTCCAGCCCATCCACTGTTTTGTTGCTGTCGTCACTCGCACTTCTCTCTTTAGCCCTTACTACGCAGCAACTGGGTTCGCCTCTGTGGGATGCTTACCACCGTAGCTGTAGGCTCCCTCCAGTGTGCCGCAGGCACGAAACCGAAAACTCTGATGTCATGTCTCGTAACCCATCAAAAAGTGCCTTGTTTAAAACAGAGAGATCAGATGAGATCATTAGAAGTTTTAACTATACTGTGTTTTTGGCATACCACCTACTTATCTGGGAGGCATTGCGAGAGGAGATTGTAAAGGTTACGTAAAATCAAAACAAAGTTGTCAGGCATTCCTCTGCCCATCATTTGTTTTGGCAAATTTACATCCTCTGAAAAACATGATGGAGGCATCATTTTCTGCAGCAGAACATCACGTACGAGCAAGGCTGACGAACAGTCCGCCCAACTGCGCTGGGGAGGTTTTAGATGCAAGAGAGGAAAAAACTTTGGTTTCTGTGCAGTGCATGTGCAAATATCCCCATTTATCGTCTCTGTACCCACAGAATGCAAAAGCAGGAGGAGGAAAGGGTTATCTATCATACAGCTTGTGTCACAGGAGATATTTTTATCATTAATTGTATTTCACATGAACACTCCAAAAGAGACAGAAAGACCCTTTGCTGATAGGTCTCAGTGAAAGTCAGAAAGCAAGCCAGAGGAAGAAATGAAAAAAAAATGCAAGAAAGAAGGACGTCACTGAGTTTAAGTGACTGCAGGTGGGATTCACTTAAATTCAGCCACCTAAATGTTAGGTATCTAGTTTTATCTGTTCAGCTGTGATTCCCCAACAGTCATCAGAGCCAGGTGCCTCCACTGAGAGCTTCACCCCACCGACCTCAGGCTGGGCTGAATCCCCTTCCAGCCCTACCTTTCTCATCCCTCTGATTGCAGAGGAAGCCCAAGCAACCTGCCTGGCCATCAGCTGTCAGAAAGCCAAGTACCTAGTAGCAGGGCTGAATCCCAGCCTACACAGCAAGGCCTTCAGCAGACCATAGCTCGGTGGGGACTCTAGCTAACAGAAATTAACTCCCTCCCATCAAGGTTTCTATTTTGGCCATCTTTGCAAGCCTGCCATGCAGTTTATACCAGTGACTCATTTATAGATAAATTCAGTGCTGAAAAAGTCATGGATGCAGTCTAGCAACATCAACCCAATTATCGAAACAGACTGTCTGGCCACAGCACCCTCCAGGTCAGACCAGAGGTTCCTTCAGCAGACAGTCACTGGCGGTGGCAATGCTTGTGGCAGGAGGTGCTGCATAGAGACAACACTCGAGCCTGGCTCAGTTGCATTGATTTGACTTTTCTTTTGATTTAAACATAAGCTTAGGCTCCCCCCTTGCTCTACGATACCCTTATTAAGCTGGGCAGCAAGAACATAAGAGCTGGTCCAGTTGAGAGGCACCAGCCTGGCTCCTGTGCTCTTACCTGTGTGTGCTAAGTAAGAAGTGCCAGTTGCAGTGAAAGAGTAAATAATTATTAAATAAGGGGGAAACATATATTTTATCTCAGCAATTCTAAGTCAACTACCATGCTGAGAAGTAATGATCAGCAGTATCAGCCCCTGCCAGGAAAAGGTAGGAGGGTTGTTTGAAAGGAAATGAGTGTATTTATAACAGAAAAGGGTGGCCCTTACCCTGTAACAGAAGTGAAAACCCAGTGAATGCCTATGGTGTCGAGTTCCAGGTGAACGAGAATTGGGGGAAAAAAAATAAGAGTTATAATTATGTTCTCTTGATGCAAAAAATGGTCTTTCTTGACACACACACACAACATAGAATCACTTTTCTTCCCATTGGTGTAATTAGCTTCAATGAAATTTCAAAAGCAAATTATAGGAGTATTAAGGTTGACAAAACCTCAAGTGCAAAGTGTGTAGATAGACCAAAAAAAAATGGATCTAAGTGCTCCTCTTCATTTGCACCCCTGCAATCATTCCATTCCCGGCTCTTCTCTCACTGGTGTGGCCCTTATACCTCAGAGTCAATGTTTGGCCTTATCTTGACCATTTCAAGTTATGAATTAAAGGCAAAATGGACTTACAAAGTCAATATTTTTAAAGCCAGTAGCCTGTAGTTAGTTTCTGAAACCCATACATAGGAATCAAGTTAACCTGATTTTCAGAAATTTTAAGATTGCATCGTCCAGAGAACAGGCCAAATTTTAGGTAGGCTTTAGATGGACTCATGAGCTTCACTCCAGGCTTCCATCCCACAGGATCCATTAAGCTGAATTTGCAACTAAATCCAATGCACTTGTTTTTCTGTTCGACGTGAAGCTGTTGAACCTGCAAAGTGCATTTTTGCTCTGTCAGGTGTACAGACACGGGCTGGTAACCTGCACATACACATGCTTCTGTGACAACGGAGTGCACATCAGAAATTCCTGGATTCTTTGGTATACATTCAATTTGAAGGAGGAAGAAAATAAATAGGAGGTGGGCACCCTCCTGCTTTGGCTGGTATTTCCCTTACCTGTACCGGTGAGGCAATCCTTGCCACGTTTACTGGGCTGTGCTAGAAGTTACCATGCGTGACTTTTAGATTTGAACCTTTCAGGAGAACCTCCCAACTCTCAGAGGGAGCCATCAGACACACGAGGATTTCTACAAGGTCTAAGCAATGTGTGCTTGCTTGCCTTTTAAAGAAAGAGACCTGCAACATCCAAGGCATGTTTGGCGGGGGCATGTGGCTTTCTGAGGGCAAGTGGAAGTGCTCTTGCAGAGTCGCAGGTGGGAAAGGTGATGGGCACATACCTGGGAAGGACTCTAATGGTGCGGGGACCGCAGTGGTATGGCAGCCTGATCTCTGCAGCTGCACGCTGGTCACCGAGGGCTAGTTCTGCTTCCCCTCCGCAGAACAGAATCTAATAAACCTGAAAGCTACGTGTAGGCACACAAGGGGTGCAACATTACACTGCTAGAGAATGAAATAGAGAACGGAGGGGCTGGATTTTTAAATGGACTGTTGCGGTCCAAAGCAGCTTGCATTCACAAATACAACTAGGTTGTAAATGGAAGTTACACGTCAATACGTCTAGTGCTACAGCAGCTCACATTTCTCTAATGCGAGGGTACAAGATTTAGGAGCAGCAGCAGCAAAAGCCAAAATTATTGAACCTTTGCTGAAATGTATTGTGGTTTTCCAAAGAAAGGAAAATTTTGTCATGTATATCTCCTGTATCTTCCCAAAATATCTGCAAGGAACTGGAGAAAGGAGGAAATAATCACAATCCCATAACAAAGCTACCAGTGAGGCAATTTTACAGCTTGGGTCCAAGCGTCTGCTCAGAATCTCTCCCTCCTCTTTTTCAGAGCTCCCAATGAAGATCAGCACCAGAGGGCATGGCCGTCCATTCGTCTGGAGAAGACGTGCATCCAAAGTGTTGCAACTCTGCCATCCTTTCCTTCTTGTGGGATAGTTTCTGTTGCAAGATTTACAGTCTAAATGATACCACTTTTAAGTCGCAGAAGTAAGAGGGGCAGCTATGACAGGAAGGAGGTTAAACAGAAGTAGGTTATTGAGTCAGACAGTTTTTCCAAGTCTTGCAGATGGTGAGAACAAGAAGCAAAATCATGTTCACAGTTAAAGCTAATGAAATTCTACAAGCCTCATGGGAAACTCGGAAACACAGGCATAAAGTGCAGAATTGCTTCTTGTTTTCATTTCTTTTTTAATACCTTGCTTACTTGTTCAAATGCATGTGGATGGAATGCACAGCCAGAATTTCCTTGGGTGCTGCTAGATGCGTCCCTTTTTTGGCTCGTAGCCCTATATCTATGTCTGCAGTCTCAGTAGCCACCTGCAAAGCTGTGTCTTCAGGCAGGGAAGTAAGGAAGGAGAGTAGATGACTGCCTCAGAGCACGTTTAACACCGAGAGGCAGCCCTAAAGAGCATGCGCTGCCTCCAGGTACGGCAGTGCATGACATTTCCCCTGCCACCGGAGTCAAGCACCCCTTCTTTCACCTGGGTACCCTGTGTTTTATAAGCAGTTGCATCGGCATTACCAAGGGAGGCAGCAACTTCCCAGGCCAGCAGTCCCACCACCAAACTGGGCCCCCATTGAGAAAGAGACAAACAAAACCAGAAGCTGCCTGGGGAGGGCAAACATAGGCGAGATGCCGAACACAAGTATGGTTTGCTAACAGAGCAAAAATCTGAGTAGTGCTAGCTACGTCCCGTGTCAGCCAGGATTTACTGGAGCAGGTTTTACCAGAGTGAGCTTTTCCATCTCTCCTCCAGTTTCCGCACACATAAAGTTGGCAGATACAGAAAGTCAGTGGGCATTTACATACTGGGCAACTACATTATGTGTGTGCACGAATCTCCCGTGTCCTTAGGAAGTTTCCACATATACAGCAAGGCCGAGCAAATAGTTAGCTCTACGTGCCCAAAAGAGAAACTTCTGCAATTGGCATGTCCAAAGGGCCATTTTTATTTTTCCCATTCTTTTTTTCAAAACTTGCCAGCATACTGCCTCACAGCCTACAACGTGCAGATGCAAAATTCACTTCTGAGAGCAGGTAACTCTTATTCTGATGTTTATCTCTTCCCTGCTACCTCTGAGGAGCCTGAGGATCCCAATTTAGATGTTTTCTGTCTGCCCCAACCCATTTTTAGATAAATGCTAATAACAACACAAGAGTGTCTTTTTTGCATCTTCTTCCTCGGTGTCCACAGCTCTCCATTAACAAGATAAGGTTAAACAACCGGCACTTGTATCTTTATGTGGTAAAACAAGCTTCTGTATTGAAGATAAACTTTACAGGACAGGTGGTTTCCTAGAGCTGAATGTACACAAGAAAACATTTAACTCTCCTACATAAATGTCAACAAGGTATGAGAAGCGTGCACCTAATAAAGGCGATAGAAGATACAATAAAAAAAGGGCCCTAAATCAAAGAGCAGGTTCACGACAGTAAACTCCCACACGCTGGGCTGATGGAGACGGGGAGCTTGGCCAGACTGCGTGGCTTAGCCTTCAGCAGCGCTGGCAACCCAACAGCTTGGGCGCGTATTGGCTTGGAGGTACGTTTGACCCACCACCATCATCTTGCCAGGGTTCCGTCCGGCAGTGCCTCCACCAGCCCACTCGTGCAGCATCCCCGGTGGGAGCTCGGTCTGCACCTCTACCTTCTCCAGCTCTTAAAAAAAAAAAAAAAGGGAGGGGAAGAAAACCTGCAGAGCAAACATTATCTATTGTTAATTACCTGTAAAGTAGGGCTTTTGCCACTTCCCCAGTTTCTAAGAGCTCTGAAGTGAAACCTGAAAGAAGCCACCCATTGTTTTCAATTGTGCAAGAGCCAGGAGCAAATAGGGCTCAAATTGCAGCTCTGAAAGGCGACAGGAAATTGGCAGCCCGGTAATCTGCTCCCGACTATTCAGGGTAACAAAGGCTACATTCCTCCTCAAGTAGTCACCATTAGAAACCCAAGGCCGATCTATTTAGTAAGGCCCACAGAAGAAATCTGTGGAAATAAAGGGCTTTAATTAGAAGGCCATAGGATATGGCTGTAGTTCCTAGCCCCGCAAGCAACGCGTATGATTTAGGCTCCTACCTAGTTTCCCACATAGCCAAACGCTGACTGACACCCGCGGATCAGGATCACTGCCGTTTTCGAATATTATTAAAAAAAAAAAAAAAAAAAACCCAACACCAAAAAAACCCCAAAACAAAACAAAAAAACCCCCAAAACCAACCAAAAAACCCAAACAAAAACTAATAAATGTGGAACTGTTCGTTACAAGTGGATCACGCTGCAGAGCGTGCTGCATCAAGAACACTTTAAATTGTGTTAGGATGATATATTTTTCCTCCGTAAGAGTACTAACATTGCTTCTAACCCATCGTAGTCAAATGCCCGCACGCGCACACAATCTGTGGGCTGTTACGACATACAACTTATAAATCTTCTCCAGCAAGTGCTACCGTTTCAGGCACGAAGAGGTTTTTTTCCCCATCCATTCATCTCTCTGCGCAGAAGAATGACTTGCGTAAAACACCGCACCGCCGGTCAAAGACTTGTGGCTGTGCCAGTGCCTCACCGTGGGACTCCGCGCAGCCCTTCGGCCTCGGTTTTCCCACCAGCAAAAGGGAAATATTTTCCTGGGAGCTGTTTTATCGGGCATAGTTGATTTAAAAGAATTGAAGTCCAAGTGCAAAATGCTCTGAGCTCCCTGTTAAGGAGGTATTGCAATTTTTGCCACCTGAACAGATGAAGTTATCCCAAACCCAGTGTGTTGGAGGTGTCAGCAGGAACAGCAAATCAGATTAATGTTTCCAGGGGGTGTTATCTGCACCTGGCAGCAGTGATGGATGACTCGGGAACTGCCATGGCAAGTGCTCCTGCTCCAGTACAGGGCAAGGGATGGAAAGGGGGGAAACAAGCACACAGGCTCTAAAGCTCAAGATTTGAAAGCCCATACAAAAATCTCTCTGGAGACTCCAGAAGGGCTTCTTATATGTCTGCCACTTGCTCCCAGAGAGACCCTTTCACTCCTTAATGCAGCTAATTGATACGTTTTCAACTTATAGCAGTATTTCCTCACATACTCTTGCACGTGAGTAAACTTAAGACCAGACACCAGGTACTGCCAAACTTCGGCAAAGATCATACCTAGATCTGAACTTTGGACCAAAACAAAATTGTGACATCCAGCTGCGCTGTATTTCCCACCCTGACTAACCAGGCTCATCCTCACCGTGACTCAGAAGAGATACAGAACATGTAGAAATGTATTAAATCAGCAAGTGCCTCACCAGTAGCACATAGGCTCACGTAGTTGTAGCATGTTTCACCCAGAAGAACTTTGTACGCTATGCAGAAAAATAAACAAGTGTACAATTATTCTCTAAAAAGAAGGGGTCGCATAAACGAGACTTGATTTTGATAAGAAATAAACGCTGGAAATGGATTTTGAGCAGGGGCAGCTAGGAGACCTTGATGTTAAAAAGAAGGTACCATGCTATCTCCCAGTATCCAGGTCAGAGAAAAGCTCCAGCACTTCCCCCTTCCATCCGGGCAACTAGCTTCTTCATTTTCATTTTGAAGTGTCCTACTCATATAGCGCACGGATCCAAAAGCATCAAATCAAACACCACACAAGAAAAGATGCTTTGGAGAGGACCTTCAGCAGGTTAGGTAACTTCAACTTTTCCTCCTGCTAAAAGCACGGAAGAGGAATCCTCACAGCACTGGAAGAATTGTCAGATGGCTTGGAAGCTGAAGCACGTGCCAGAAGACAGGTCATTCCATTTAAAATATCCATTAAGTAGGTAATCAGTTAGGTAATTTCAGCATATGCTTAGGGAATTCCAGCTACTTCTCAGTTACTTTATCCTATAAACTAAGAACACTCTACCACTTAGGAATGCTAGACATGCATAAGACACTGTGCTGTATTAACCAACCCAACTGACAAAAACAGAAAAGAAAACACGGAAAAAACCCTACCACCGGTACCGAGCCCATTCAGAATGACCTGCGGTGGCTTTAGGCCCCAGCGTAAGTACACTGCCGCCTGGCCAACTTAATGACTGGTGTAAATCCATCAACTTCATTCAGAAGAAATATTCTGCGGTGTAAAACCAGCCGAGCTATGGCAGCGACCCCGGAGGGTCAGGCAGGATGCGAGCCCCATTGTGCTCCGTATTGCACAAACACAATGAGGTTCAGCCCTTCGGGGTAGAGCCTCTGTCAAACGTTTGTGCCTTTTGACAACGTGTTCCGTGGGATATTTGTTTTCAGATTGGGAGCACTGTACATGTATACAAAGGTTTACAAAACAGGGCGTGCTTACAATGCAAGAGAGGCATGGCTATCAGGCACACCCTTCTCCAAGGACTAAAATAAATGTGTGTTTCTTTTCTTCAAAAAAGAGCAATTCGCAACAATTACATTTTCAAGCTGAAGACAGCTGATTTTGTAATACGCACAACAGTGTCATTCCCCTGGAAGGATGCCGTTTCTCTTCCTTTTACAATACTGTCATGCGCGTATGTCAGGAACATCGAAAGATCCAGGTGAATTTCTGGTCCTTTTTTGAAGCCAAAACCAGAAGTTACTCAGTAAGACTAAGGTTTCACCCCTGTATACTTAAACCCAAGAAATAAGACCATGCGTGGTCTGCAGGAAATCTGTCCTGTATTTATTGATAAGTAAATGAGGAATGATCTCATCTCAAGACACCTTCACCAGGAGAAGGGGGAGTGGCAGCTGCAAGCATTATACTGGGAAAAACAACAGTACTGCATCTCTTTATCACAAATAGAAACTCGGCGGTAAATGCCACTCCGGGAATAACGCTTCGTTCCAACTGTGTCGGCTTCCGATATGGTGGTGACCCGTATGTCCATATTCCTCTTTTAGCCTTTAACAGACACGGAGCGTGGATTTAACACCCTGGCCAAGAAACACAGTATCTACCAGAATACACGTATATAGACACAGCCAGGCGTTCCCAACCAAGGTGAAGTGAGAGCAGACCGGCACCTATCCACTGCCGCCTCTGCAGGTGAAAAACAAAGCTCATTTCAACGCACACACAGACATACACAGGCACAGAAAACACAACTGAAAAGTCTGATGGTCATCACGCTGCTTGCAGGCATCTATGCCTCCTGCAAAGGTTTGGCGAGGGCCTGGGCTTTGGCACGGTGCTTGGTGGTGGGGACAGGCACTGCAAGAGCTCTCATCTTGCAGCAAGGGAGTACTCGGAGCACAGGGGTGCACGAAGAGCCTGAGTAACTCTCTACTGGGATTTTTAAAGGCTGAGATGGCACCAGAAAGCTGATCCGTGGGCTGTGCTTGCTGCCCAGCTCGCAGAGCATCCTTATCCCCCCAGAGGACAGTGGGGCATCAGTCCCGTGTACCAGTGAGAGCCCAAGTCCATGCTCTGACATCAAAGAGGAACATGCTGAAGAAAACTTTCTGGGTAGCTTAGAAGTTTTTTGAATAGCTCCTTCCAATAAGTATAAAGCTTGTTAACGCAGGCCCCACATGGCTAGGCAACTAACACCGAGGGTAGAAGCCATCCCTTGGCTACTCCCATCATGAAAGAAAGGTGAAAACCAACCACAGTGAGGAAGTACAAATGATTAAGAGCTGCCCTAAAAGCAACTTGCCCGCTGAAGAAGGCTAATCAGCACAAGACCTGTGCAACCCACGCACTGTGTAAGGCTGGGAAATCCAGCTGGGCGATAGCAGAACAAAATTTTATTCCAGGTTTTTTGAAGCACCACCATGACTGACACAAATACTCCAGCTGGAAGAAAGCCAACAATTAATCAGGATTCCTTAGAATTTGGAGGTAATTTTAGCAGAAGCAGAAATACAGAAGTATCAGCGAGTCCTGAGCATTCCTCCCGGACAAAATTCTATTACTTCATAGAAGTCCATTGAAACACTTCGAGCCCTTTTAATCCTTCTTGAGAGATTTGCTTTATCACAGACAGAGGAGCTAACCCTCTCCCACCTCTCTTTATGATATGGAACCGTAAACAAGAGCAAGTACTTTTCATTTGTTAAGCATTATCCCCCCTTGGATAACGCTATCATCCTCCACACCAGCATCAGTGCAACGAAGCCGTCTTTAGAGAAACACCCCAGCTCTCTCAAACGCTCACCCTAGCAATGTATTCCTCCCGCAGGAAACATGGAAACTTATTTACCATCTGTTTCCAAAGCTCACCTCCTACCATGAATTTCAAGACACTAAGCAAACCAAGACCTGAAGTCCGGCTTGCTGGAGGGAATTCCCTTTTTCCTTCACCTCAGACCTTAGGCGACACATTTCAGGACTCTGCTGTGTCTAAGCAGATGGCAGGCTCGTTCAAATCCATCACCGACCTGTGCAATTAGGTTAGTAGGTCAGCTGAAGTTACTGCCTAGTTACATGATCATTGTATAGAGTCCTCTTCATTTTTCCAAAAAAGATCTCAAAGCTATCTGAAAACAGTTAAGAAATAATTCTTTTACAATCTACCTCTGACAGTCTGGCACTCTACAGACAGGTAGAAAGTAACCTGAACAGCCCACTGACAAATTTTGGGTTGAAGAACTGAAATCTGCACCTTCAGTCTCCTGATCGCCAGAAACCTCATTAGCATTGAGCAAACCCCCTTCCAACAAAATACACTATCTCTAGATGGTCGTTCCAGTTGCTATATTGTAGAAAGTAGAACAGACTGTAACGACTGACCACACAGGGCATATTTAGAATAACTTTTGTCTCTTCAAGCTGTGGCGGTTTACTCCAGCCATCTGTCAGCTTGCTCATTTTTTCTCCCACTGGAAAGACATTCATTTGCTCTCACGCAATCCTGCGTGGCTCTACACCACAAAAATCTGTCTGCCTGAAAGAAGTCACAGTCATTTCCATAACATAAGGCAACGACCCTACATTCCAGAGGACCTGAAAGCAAACTCAAATATACAGATGTGTCTTAAGTACAAACGATACAGCATCTAACCCAAGAAAAAAACCCCTATTATTCCCATTGCTTTAACGCTGCCTTCTATAGGTTAACACCTGGCAATTAGAATACTATTTAAGGCAGACAAGGAACTGTGATCTTCTCATTGCTGTGTAGGTTCAAGTCGAATTTGCCTCCTGAGGAACTGCAACCTGAAGTTATTCCCAGAGTTAGTAAAGGGAGCGTTAGTTAGCGTGACTAACTAGAGCGTAGGGTTTTGTTCATTTTTTTTAAAGAAGAAATCTGAAACGGTGCTGTGACACAGCTCGTGATGGAAGATAATCCTTAAGAGACAGAGTACATGCAGGTCCTTTGGGCTTTCCTCTCTTCTGCTAGGAACCGAACCAAACCAAACCCCAACATAAGTCACCTGGCTGGAAAAAAGAGAGAGAGAGAGAGAGAGAGGCGCAAGCAGTATAACATTTTTCTCGAAGAGAAATAACTAACACCCTTCAAGCAAACCTACTCAACACAGAGCTGGATTGTATCCAGTTACGACAAGGCAGTTGGCTCGGTATTTTTGAGTGTCAGTACCCAGTCTTAAAAATGGTCCTATCTGACCAGCGGTGGCTGTTTGACAAGGATTTCATTGTCTCCCAAGGGCTGGTTGCAGCTGTCACTGTTAGAGAAGTACCGGCGATAGGAAAGTAGTGCAAAGAGCGTCGCCTGCTCCTCAGAAACATTCCTCTCTTGGCTTTGCTTCATCTCATGAAGAAAAAATCTCGGAAAGCAGAGTCCGTGTATCTACACTGCCGCCCCGCAAGCCTCCCAGCCTGTCAGTTTTGCCGCGCCGAGGCTGGGAGAGCGGCATTACCAACTGTACAGGGCAAAGCATCCCGTTTCCTAGATGTAGCCAGACGATGATTTCACTTTATACCTCACAGAAGTCATCCATGCCATTTAATAAAGCAGGCAACTTTTCAGTCAGCTCATTATACGACACTGGATCAGTTTTGACGGAGATAACTACAAAAGCCGGGCTTATTCAAATCATCAACATGCCAGGAGTCAGAACAGCTTGAACGTGGCAATCCAAAGCAGCAGGACTTCAAAACACAAAATATGACACATTTGTCAAGTTGTTACTACGTTCTTAAAGTGGAGTTCCTCTAGAACCACTTACTCTGAATACCACGTGAAGTTACATTCATTTAATAAACTTTTTACTTCAGAAGAATTGTGATGTTAGCCTTGACCCACACGAACAGAAGAAGAATGAGGTCTCCCCATTCACTCTTAATGAAAAGCTTTTTTGTTGAATGTGTGTTAAATGGCCACAAGTAGCCGTGACACTCAGGTCACCCTTAAGAGCCTTTAATTTAAAGACAGAAGATAGATTCAGTTGACATTGGGAAAACTACGGGAAAAGAACCAAACAAGCCGTAGACATAGGCACAAGCACACCCACACCCCAAACTTCAAAGCTTGCAAACTACAGCAACACAACCGTTATTTTTTTATCCTGCCTCTTGCTTTTTATTTAGATTTGAGTTTGGTAGACTCATTACTTCAGCTGAAGTACAATTTAACCAGCCAAGAAGTTCTATATAGGAAAATTTAAAACAGGTTTCACATGTTAATTTGGTACTCTTCAGGAAACAAAAAAAACTTGAAGTTATGGTTTCCTCCTCCACAACCGTATTTCCAAATGCTTTGGTAAATAAATAGGGCCTACGCTTCTTGGCACTGTTAAGCACAACATATACATTCAATTGTATTAAATATCCTATAGCAAAAACTTACTTGATATATAGTTAGCAAACTTAACATTAGCTAAACTAAACTAGAGCACAGACTAGTGGTTTTGAAGTATCAATAGGAAGTTATTTGCTACCTGATAGACCGCAAGGAGGAGAAACCCCGACAACCCAGCAATACGCATGAGTAGCTCACAACCTGTCATGGTGACAAAAGAACTCAAGAGCCATTTTCATTAATTAATATATTTTCTGCATTATAGTTAACATATGTACTTTCTTCGTGTCATCCTTATTTCGTTAAGTATTGATATTTTGTTATATTCAGACATGAGTACATTTTCGAAGTCTTTTGCAATAAATATCATAAAATAATAGAGATTCACATAATAAATATTCTTTACAATAAAAAAAGTTTTAACAGACTTTTGTCTTAAAAATAGTTGGGATTCAACTTTGTGTTTTATACATAAAATATACAAAAAAGGACCACAATTTGTGGCTAAGGCAATAAAACAGGGACAGAATAAAATTATAAAGTACAGAGCAGAGCTAAATTCACTAAAGCAAAGGATCACAAGAGAGTTTAAGGATTCAAGAACGTTTAGGTGACCCAATGACACCTGAAGGCTGTTTGGATATATGAACACCACCAACTTTAATATCAACTGATACTGACAGACTACAAAACCAGGAGTAGGAGGGTGGAGTGAGCAATACCCTTCAAAGGTGTGACAGCAAAAGAAACAAATGAGTATGTCGCAGCCATAATGTCTCCAATGTGAAGATCTACAAAGCGTAGCAAAAACTGAAGTTGCATTGAAAATTAAAAAAAAAAAAAAAAAAAAAAAAAAAGAAAGGAAATCTGA
>VFFE01007182.1:1471259-1596717 GCA_008921705.1 Burhinus oedicnemus
CCCCGCTCCTCGCCCTCGGCTACTGCACCCCCCCCCCTGTGGAAGCCCCATCCCTTTGGGGTTTTATGGAGCGGGTGGGGGGGGGCGGTGGGGGTCCGTGCCCCGGCCGGCAGCACCTGCTCGCCGCTCCGGTGGGAAAGCGGGACGAGCTCCCCCCCCCCGTTACTGAATTCCAGGGAGCCGCTAGTAACGGCGAATGCAGGCGGCGGAGGGCAGGCTGACGGCGGGGCGGCAGCGCCCTCCCGCCGCTCCTCGTCCCTGCAAAATCCTTCCCGGATTCTCCACGTCCTAACCCGGTGAGCGCAGGGGGAATTGCAGCCCCCGCCTCCGGAGGGACCCGCGGCCGAAGGCGGTGAAGCCGCTCCCGGGGCAGGCGGCCGCCTGCCCCGGGAGCGGCTTCACCGCCTTCGGCCGCGGGTCCCTCCGGAGGTGCCGGGAGACGAACGGAGCCCCTCGCTGCAAACGGTCCGTCCCGGTGCAGCCGGGAGCCGGCTGCGGGCTGGCGAAGGGGAGCGGGGCCGGGGCAGCAGCGGGCACCCGTGAAGGTCTCCGGGAAGGCGGCGGGGGGGGGGGGGGGGGGGGGAGGAGGAGGAATTGCCGGGCTGCCTCGGGGGGTCGTTATTTCCCTTTTCGGACGGGGGCTCCGCCGTGGGGTCCCCGGCCCCGAGCGGGAAGAGGTTTTTGTGGAGAGGTTGGGGTGAGAAACCGCGGAGAGCGGGTGGCTCGCAGGGCACGGCTGGGCGAGCTGGGAGCGACGCGAGGGGCAGAGCGCAGGGGCTCTGCGAGCTCCCCGCTCCCTCCCCGGCCGCTGCCATGTGCTCGCTGCTGCCGTCGGGGGCCGGTTGACAGGCTCGGAGGGCGGGCGGCACGTCGGGGCGAAGGCGGCGACACCACAGCAGCCCCGCACACACACACACAAAAATCTTGCGCGAAAAAGCTCCGGAGCCTCCTGGGTTATTTCCAGAGGCTCAAACAAGGCTGCGGCACGTAAGCGAGATCCCCGCGTTAAGCAAAACAGACACAATTTACCGAACGGGAAGGTTTATAAATCAGCAGTAAATTGCGAGCGGCTGAAGGCTGCTCGCTCGGCAAGCCCAGAGCCGCGGCTCCCCCCCCACCTCCCCGCACACCGCACCGGAGCGGGGAGCGGCCCGGGCAGCGCCCCCCGCCCCGCAGCCCTTCCTTCGCCCTCCCCGCCGGCTGCGGGAAGCCCCTCGCCGCCCGCCCGCACCTGATCCTCACCTAAGGCCGAGGTGAACGCCTGCTTCCCGAGGCACATTGGCGGCCCCGGCGCGGAGTCCAGCCCGGGCAGTGTCGGCAGCCGCGCCGTCCCGCCGCCCGCTCCGCTCCGCGCCGTCCCGCCGCCGCCACCTCGTCCCGTCCCGTCCCGTCGCGTTCCGTTCCGGAGTGACTCCGGCCGCGCTCCGCCGCCTTTCAGCGCGCAGCCCCCGCCCGCCGCCCGGCCGCGCCCCCGTGATGTCAATGTGTCACTCCGCGGCCACCCCGAAATCCCGGAGTGGACTTTCCCCGCCCTGCCGGGAGCCCATCCCGCGCGGGGGCACGGCCGCCGGTCCCACTCGCCGGGGCCCGGCCCCCCCCCCCGCCCCACTGGGGCGAGCCGCTGCTGGGGCTCCGGGGTGTGTGACCGAACCTGCCCCTCACCGCCGCTGCCATGGCTCAGGCGACGGCTGCCAGCCCCGCCGTCACCCCTGCCGGGGCGCGCCGCTGCCGGCCGGCAGGGAGCGCGGAGGAGCGGGATCCCGGGACGGGACGGAGGAGGAGGAGGAGGGGGGGAAGGCCGGGACAAGCGCAGGTTGCAGAGCTCTGAGGGGTCCCCGCACACCCACAGAGCTTTCGCGGGGGCAGCAGGGCCCACCTGCGCGGGTGGCGGGAAGGATGAGGCCGGTGGAGGTGGCGGCGGCAGCGCTGCGCCGGTAACGCTGCCCGGGCGCTGCTCCGACTTCCCAGCAGGGCCCGGCCGGAGGGACCGGCTCTGTGTTCAGCGAACGTCTCTGCTGCTCGCAGCCCGCTGAAGAGGCAGCGGGGGACTTGAGGAGGCGCTCACCCCGGTCACCCCGCCATGAGGCGGGGAGCGGCTCTTCCCAGCCTCTTACCGCGCCGGGAGCTGGTGCGGCGCGTCCCGCGTCCTCCCCTGCCGCCCCCGGCCCGGGCTCCGCAAGGTCCCGGCCGAAGCTCGTCCTTCCTGCCGGGGTGCTGGAGGTGACAGCGGCGCCTTCGAAGCCTTGTTTTTATGGCCAAATACTCTCTTTGGGTTGGGTTGCGTTGGTTTTCTGGTTTTTGGGGGTTTCTTTTGAGGGTCTAAAGTGTTTTAAAAGGCAACTGAAGGAACATGGAAAAATGATGTAAAAAGAGATCAAAATTCCAAGAATTATTTCGTAACAACGTGCAATGTATGGGAACAGTTGAGACTTCCAGTGCTTGCCTAAAGATCCCATAGCCCCAAGTTTATCCGACGCATTCTAAGTGGCTTTTTACAATCTCTTTCACAAAAATCATATTCTCCCACCTTTTTCCCCAAAGGAAAAAAAAAATGCATTAAGAATACGTGGAGCTGCTTAGCAGGAACATTCATCCAAAAGCAACTAATCCCTACAAACAAGAACATACCAGCGCAAGGGTGTTCTTCCGTGACGTAGTCTGTCCACCCAGGCCACGCTCATGGATGTAGTGCAATTATCTTTCATTAAACTTCGCTATCCAAACTACTTTTTTTTTTTATCTCCATCATTATACAAAAACTTTACTTCAACCACGTATTTCTCCGTGAAATAAAACCTTTATGCGTTAAAGGTTATATATACGGAATATCACTAGTTTGTCATTACAGACTGCTGATACAGACAAACCATAAATGCTGTCTTCCAATTACAGAGGCCCAGGTGACAAACAGCAGCAGAAAAATCTTCGGCATGGTCATAAAAGTAGCCCAATTCATCATGAATATTGCTGGGGGAATTAGAAAATGTGACTGCTCACCAAAAAGCATTCTCAGACACACTACGAGCGCAAAGTACAAAGGCATTTTCAGTGAAATCCATCTGAAAACTTTGGAACCTATCACAGTTCAAATTAACAAAACTTCCTACCGAAGAACAAAAACCACCAAGAAAACATAGCAAAAATGACTCCTCCAGAGTAGCGCGGAGCGGTGCGCATCTATCTTCTCCTGCTGTATTTTAGTTTTCTTTCACAAAACGGCTCAGTTTTGAGTGAAGACAAAGCAAAAGACGCAGCACTTGTGCAGGTGCGCTCCGTACAGGAATTCTGGCAGGGCCACGGACGGCGGGAGCGCCGGGGGCAGCCGTAGGCGAGCTGTAGGTAACGGGTGGGTAACCGAGCCCTTCGGCTTAGCGGGGCTCTGCCCCACGGCTGCGAATACTCGCCTTTAGCAAGGGGCTGTCTCCTCGCAGAGGTCCGTAGGTATTTTTCCTGCTGTAAAAAGGTTGCTTAACACCTTTCCTTTCACATCTCCAACGCCGGTACTACCTTAAAAAGCTACGCCAAGCGTAAGAGCCTGATTTTAGAAATAAAATACTGGGCTTAAACGGGTCAGTAAAATAACCAAGAATACTGGCAGCGGTTTACTATCACTTGGCACCCGAATTAAGACTTCGCTGAAACGAGGGAAAACCCTACAGCTATATCAGAAGGCTCTCCACAGACTCAAGCAAACATGCCCGCATGTCACGCAAGTCATCTTATTAGATTTTTCTTGGAAATGATAGCAGCGAGCAGCTTTTGTTCGAAAAGGCAGAGCTAAAATTCTGGAGAATAAATTGGCAACTTGGAAGAGGACTGACACACCGTATGACTGCATCCTGGCACAGCCTTCCTTTGAGGATTGACACACAGACAGGGATCCGATGCAAGCAAGTTATTTTCCGTCTCCAAACTGTCGTCTAAAGGCGCCTGTCTCTCCCACTGACAACAGCTCAAGAGAGACCAGCCCTCTATGCCCAAAGTTAATCCTTCTGAAAATCCTCCCAGAATTAGGTTCAAGAGACTGGACGATGGCTGATAGTCATGATTCAATCCCCGTTTCCGCTTCCACTTTGATGATCAAGTACTGGACATAATCTCCACCTTCTGCAGTCGTATGCTACTTCTCCCTCGTGCAAGCTTCGGCGTGCCAAAAGGCACGTTGTACAGAATAAAAGCAGAGTCCACCACTGGGGTTTGTTTGTTTTTCTTCCTAATCCACACCCAGAAGCAACTTTCATCTCTAGGTCACTTGATTGACCTTTATAGGTAGTGAAGGACACCTTTGTAAAGATGAATTGGATAAACTGCCATCCTCCCACTATCAGAAAGGAGCAACACTGCTTCGGTGTTGCATCCCACCTGGGAATACCCTTGTATTTCCCCCTAAGTGGCATCTCCCAGCCCCTGGTAAGGCACAGATCCCACAGTCGAGAAGGAGGACACGTACTCAGTCCCAGCCACTGGCACTTCACTCCTCCTTCTAAGCAGCGCGAGGTGGCGTAGTCTGTGAAAAGCGAGAACTATCCTATCTGTCAGCACGGCATCATTTCAGAGAGAAGAGGTGACAAACAGCCTGTACTTGACGCATTCGATATTCACTGTTCCCATCACTCATCTTCCGTGGCGATAACCATCTTGAGCCAATGCGGCTTTGACGAAAACTCAGCAGAGAAAGTGTTTACCTTTACGCAAGTTATTTGTCAGTTAATAACCAGCCTTCACAGCTGTAACAACATTGCTAAAGTTATAGAGGAATTCAAAAGCAATTTAAAAAACCCCACGCATGAGCATTTATACCGAAATTAGAAACAAAATTGTTGCGCCAGTCTTGCCCGGAGAACGTGTAAGTCACGTATCTCCCCCAGCGGCCGCGCAGCGACAGCCCTGCAGAGGTGGGCGCTGGGAGAAACAGCTGGGCCCTGCAGCTGCCCAAAGCTTTGTGTCTCAGCATCTGCGCCGTCGCGCTCGGTGGAACTTCCCGGTGTTAGTGTTTGGAGGCTGAGGACCCACAGCGTGCTCGGAGAGCCTCGGAAACACTCAGCGCAAGGAAACAGTATGTGCTTGTTGGGATAAGACCAGCATAACTGAATATTTAACACTTGCGCTAGTAGGCCTATATATTAAAAAACCCCAACAAACTCCAACAATAGCTATTAAACACTGCTGTAATAGAAAGCGTTGTGGACAGTTCCTTACCGGCTCGTTGAAAATCTTGGTGGTCCTGGCTTAAGCTGGTTGGCGCATGAGCTGAAATAAAGCCGTTCCGAGGAGCTGCGGTAAAACCCGCAGGTGGGGTGGGGAAGGCATGCCCCGAAAGGCGCAGTGAATCATTTCGGGGTAAGGAAGAGAAAGTGAAGGATGATGTGAGGTGGCATTTCCGATCACGTTTTCTGCTAGACGGGTTGACCTTTATCTGAGATCAAAGGCACCAGTGGCTGGGGATTTCTTCAGCTTCTGTGCAAGGACTGTTCTTAAAGCTCTCCGGAGAAGCGTGGCCATGTAAAGCTGCTCCTTGCCGTCACTGCGCTGGCTGGGGATAGGCACACAGGAAATTCTCAGCTGCAAATACAATCTTGAGCTTTCTCTTTAGAAGATAACATCAGTTTTTCTTAGAGGCAGAAGAGATAGGAAGAGGCAGCAGCCAGGCAAACCTCTGAGAACAAAGGGACGAACCTCGACGTGAACCCGCTTCATGAACATTCGAATGTTGACTCGAAGTACGGGGGAAACGCTGCAGAGCCAGGGGTTTGGGCCATGCCCAAATTCGGCACAAATGAACAAGAAAGAAAATGCCAAGGTGTGTACCAGAAGCTGAGAGTTTGAGAACATCCTTCCCTCCCCTTCCCCATCTCTTGCACTGTATCAGAGAAACCAGTGTTTTCCTTGGGTATTCCTCCCGAGCCCGGCGAGCCGGTGGAGATACAGGGTTCGGTGGTCGGGTCAGTGGTAGACACCAGCTATTTGAGTCACCGAGAGGTCAGTTTGGTAAATGGGGATTAGCGAGAAACACGGGGGGGGGGCTGCAACTTAGGTAGAATCTATCTGATTTTTTTGGCCTTCCCACGTGGTAGGTGTTAGTGCTATCTTGCTTTTGCTGTGAAGAATAGCAAAGGAACTTTTGTGGTCAAAAATGTAATTGGAGACAAATAGCATTGAAGAAAAGCTGTAGGGAAGACAACGCATCAGTAAAGGCACCTAACAAGAGGCAAAACATCACTCTCCTAAGGGCAGGCCACAGCATGTCTCTTCGTTTTTCACTACTCACTTGCCATATAGGCAACCGGTACGTTCACGTTTCCCCTTCAGATATCCAGTTATTTGTTTTCTGATCAAGTTTATTTCTTCCTCCAAGAACTGTCTCTGTAGACCTCATCTTTAGCTGCTGTACTAATTGTCTGCGCCGATAGAAGATACTCTACTAAGGTACCGATGATGTCTTCATTACTTTGTATTAATTTTTAACTTTTTTAGCAAGTTAGCTAATACTACTTCATCTGCCTGTATAAAAAAACTTTGTGAAAAAGGAAAATTGTCGTTATTGCTTAATACAGACACTACTTTATTCACATCTATTGTAAATGACATTATCTACAACTCCTTTCCTGTCCTAGCGCTAAGCAAACTGCCTTTTCCTATCCATGGAGACATGGTTCCTTGCACAGAAATTAGAATAAGCTCTGTTGCACTGCGGTTTTCACCGACAGGAGAGCATTCCTGTGTTGAACTACGTTATCACAAATGTATCTCTCTCTCTCGTAGTTTTAACATCGCTCAGGAGAAGGAAACGGGTCTACGAATCTAAGAAGAGGGCTAAGTGTTAAAAGCTCTTCCTTCTTTCTTTCTTGTCATTTTGGATTGTGCACGTTTCAGTGCGCTCAGTCCTGACTCCGCTATGTTCATTTGCTGTTAGAGACTGCAAAAAGACTCATCGCTGTAAAGCCACGTTATAAATGTGTTAGTCGATTAAGAGAGTAATTGCTTGGGGGTCTCCTTCGACTTACCTCTTATTCGAAGGCCTGGCATCCGACCGAAGGCTCAGCTTTTTCTATGAAGATGTTACCAGGTGAAGATGTGGTCCACGCGTGAGATCCAACGGCTGAGCAGAGCCCAGCTCCCCAGAAGGACAGCACGTGCTTGAGCCCTTGGACACAAACGCCGGGTGCTGTGGCGGAGGGTGCAAAACACGAACAGGCTCAGCGGAGCCGTTCTCACTTCTCTCCTTCCAGACAGCTCATTGCAACATCAATTATGTTTTTGAAAGGTGCCGGATTCCTGGATTACGGCATCAAATCTCAGTCTCCCCAGTTGTATGCTTCTGCATTTTTAGCATGCAATTGAAATAAGAAAACTGTAACATTAATGTGCAGACTATACTGATTCAGTGGGTGGAGGAAACCTGGGTAATTTAATTTCTGCAGCCATATAAGTTTAAGTGGTTTTGTTTGGTTTGGGGTTTTTTTTGTTGTTTTTTTTTTTTGTTTTGGTTTTTTTTTTAAGGACAATAACCCTGTTTTTCCATTTCTCTTGCTTTCTTCTACAGCCAAGTTAGGTAACAAACAGGTAGAGCTACAAAGATTTTGCTGGTGGGATTAAGTACAGTAGATCTAGCTGTGTAAGTGTGCGCGGAGAGCTGAGTGAAAGGAGGTGGCTGCTTTAATTATAGCTGATAAAAAAACTAGCCAGAGGAAATCCACCATGACGGAATAATAGCATTTAGCTTCAAAAACAACCAAGGAACAATCCTTTCCCATTTCTGTTCGAGAAGCGGCCACTCCCCAGGTGTGGACCGCATTATCAGAGAAAGAGGTAAAAGCTCTCTGCTAATTTAAATACATGGCTCTGTGTATGTTTTTATTATCTAACCACTTGTGGTGACTCGGGTATCAGTACATCTCTAGGAATGCCTACTATTTATCAGGTTGTGCAATCCGTCACTGCCAGCTGAAGGAGGTCTCAGGAGCAGCGTTTCTAATTTGATTTGAAAATATACATGGAAACTCGAGACTGCTTTTAGCAAGAATGATGGGGTTGGCCTAACGAACACAATCTCTTTTGTCGTTCTCAAGAACAGTGTGTCAACAACCAAGTTTAGGTTCCCCCCACAGCTGCAACAGCTTCTGTAGAGAAGCAGTAACTTAATGTCTGTGTCACATTCTTGGTTCTGCTTTACCAATCCAAGGGCATTTCAAACAGATTTTAACAGACAACCTTCGATTCCCTGGAATGCAAGGAGGGAGGAAGTTTTTCCATGGATCCCCTGAAACGGTGCTTGCACCAAGTGATGATTTTTTTCCCGGAAACTTCTTGCCCGGAACCTTACCAGGTGTATGATACCAAATGACGCTTATGAAATCGAGTATCTACAGACCCAGTTCTCAAATAGCTAGGGCGTCGTCATTGCTTTGGGACCAGAAATTGGCTACAGGAAGATGAACATGTCACCGAATGTCTCTGTGGCAGAGCCGCAGGGATTTCTGGCTGCAGCATCATCCACTTCGATACGTTAAGTATTTACGGATTTTGAGTTCTCATGGGAAAAAACAGACCAACCAACCCCACGCTTTTCTTTTACTCTTTTATGGTTGAAAAGACATGGAAAAGATCTCTCGCCACAACTGTACAAGAGTGCAGCAACGTCACTGGTAGTTTGCTGGATCCCTATAAGAGAATGATAAAATATAATTTTGCTATTAACCTGTTTTGCCTTTTTTTTCCCCCCCTTTTTCCATTTTCTGATTCTTACTTCTCTGAAAGATTCTGAGTTGCATTTGGCAATTCAAGTATTGAGTGCCAAGATATCCCTTGCATGTTTGATGTGGTTTGTTGTACTCTCTGAGAGCTTGCTAGTCACATCTTGAAATTTTGCTCTATAATACCAACTACCTGTCAAGGAATATTCAGTGTCAAGGGCCGGATTCTGTTCCTAAAGAAATCAAAGTTAATCTTGGTTTCCTTTGGGACTGATGATGTCAGGAGACTTTTGTATTTTGGAGATAGTTTGTGTGTTTGTTCTAATTATATATCTAATATATCTGAGTATTTTATATATATATATAAAAATAAAAAATATTATCCCTCAAGAGCTTTTGGGTCGAAAAGGTCAGATTTCTCTCACCAAAACGGACTGGGAAAACCCTTGACAATAAAGAACATGAAGCACATACTGTCATGTTCTTGATGAAAAACCCTCTTGTTTCCATCAGGGTGGGAGTCAGGCCGTAGACGAGGCAGGAACCGTGCAGCTCTGATTCACCAGGAGCCGATAGGAAAGCTTGCACCGCCTCTCCTGCTGGCTGGCACCCAGCGGAACATGTACAGACACAAACTCACACGTGGATGTTATGACACCAAAACCTGTGTGTGTGTGTGTGTGTGTGTTGGGGGGTGGGGAGGTCCCTCTTTCTATTCCCTCAGTAACTCTCTCTTTTGAAACCACCACCGTGATTCTTCTTTCTGCAATTCATTTAACACACTGTTCTTGAGAAGCCAAAGAATTTCAATGAATAAAGGCCACGTCTACTACTGAAACATACTCTGGTTAAAGTATCTCAACACCTAATTGGGATCTTGTATCTATTGCTTCCCACGTTCAGGGAACTGAAGTTCAGTAGGTTTGAAAATTACGCAGAAAATGGATTTTTTTTTCCCCTAAAGTAGCACACTAACCTTCCAAAACACGGCAGCAATGCGACTGCAAGATGATGTTTCTTGGACCATTGCTGTAATACTGCAGTATTCACCAGGGAGGTACTGTACTGTTGCTTACAGCTGTTTGTTTGCTTAGATTTACAGTGCTATAATCTGGCCTAAAAGAAGCATCTGAATAAAGATAAAAACACCAAGCATGCCCAGCTGAAAAATACAAAAGGCGTTGCCTTTTCCAGCACTCTTACTGTGTGTGTTTCCCCTGCTTTTTATGTTAGCTTAGAAGTGTGGACATCATCACCTGACTGAATTCGGTGTTTGTAGTAATTTTTCATCCTGTTTACTAAATAAAGCAAAAAACTCTGACAACAGTTCCGTAGCGGGTTCTAGTCTTTTAGGCATGGAAGGCTAGCCAGAGACCTCAGAGCATTCAAAAAGGTCTTCTTCAGCTTCAGCAGATACTGAGGTCAACTGCTCGGCTGTTATTTATGTCCATACCTCTTAAAGTAAGTGAAATAGCTGTCATCACCAGGCTGGGTTTCAGCTCCGTAGAGGGTAATTATCAAAACTTAAACACCACTCTGTTCGTATAGCAAACTGACACTGCTTTTCTAAATTCTTCTCTGGAAAATTTAAACAGAAGCCTATGATATTCTTATGCAGGCAAGACAGAGTTTTCAGTGTATTGCTACCACATTCCGAGTTGAAGGTATCGTACAGGTTGCACATCAAGGCTCTCAGAAGTAGTGCTACTCATATTTCATCACACAAACACTGTGAAACAAGGGAAGTAAATGGGAAACAATATTTTTGGAGCTGGATTGGTGTCAAGAATTACTTTTCAAAACAATTTGCTGTTCTTTTTTAAACTTGCCACATGAAAAAAACCCAACAAACGTTGAGTGAATTACAAATACTCCTGTAGACTCATTAGGTCCTGTAGAATTAATTTTCCAGGGTGCCAATTGCTTTACAGTAAAAGTGCTCAGCACTTCTTAGGAAGACACAGAAAGAATTGGTTTCCCAGAGAGTTCTTTCTAAGGAGAATTCCTGTCATCTAACCTCCCTGGGCAGATCTTGTCTTTTATTCTTAGCGGTGTTACAAAACATACCGCCCTAGCACTAAATGCTACCTAGATGTCAAGTCAATTCTATGGCAATTATCAATTTCAGAGTAAGTTACTGATATCGTGTTATATATACTGGTCATGGCAGTATTGAATATAAAAGATAACTCTACTGAAAGGCAGATGCAAAAAGTTGAAGCTTTTAAAAAAAAACAACTCAAAAATAGAACTCTTATGAAAGAGTTTCTTACTGAAACATAGGAAATATTTGATATTTAAAATAATATTAAAAATTGAGTCTGCCACTGAAACAGCTGAGAGAGTTGAATTTTCAGCTCTCATACCCCCATTAGTTGCAAACTAGTAGAAAAAGCAGGTTTTTTCTGAACAAGTTAGTTTTCATCATGAAGGTTTTCCATCATGCCAGGAGATATCCTCCCCCTCCTCTGCCCCAAAGAAAAGAGAGAGAGAAAGGAAGAGCCATGTCAGGAAAACCAAACAGGTTACTTGTTAGGTGGAGAGCAAGCCCAGAAGGTATGTAGAAGACGGCACATCTGTGAGCAAGAACTAAAAGAGAAAGATAAGGTAGACACGTCACTGAGGAGACACTGAGAAGGCCACAGCCAGCCACGAACCACGGAAATGTGGAGGTGGATGTTAAGTGACTGTGAGTTTATTTGTTAAGAACAATGAACTACCTAGTTCCAGTGAGCTGGTAACAATATCGGACTAGGATGCCCTACCAGCTCCTACTACATTGGCAATAATCTCTGGTACTAATCAGGTTAAAAATTGGTATTTATAAATGTTGGAGAAATTTTCAAGTACACAAAAAAGTATGCAAGAAATTAGTTTGCTTATGGGGAAAAAATCCCAACTTGTTATACTGAGCACTGAATATGATACCCCTACCTTATCAAAGGAGCAACACTCAAAACAGAGTACGGAAACCCAAAAAAGAACACCTGAAAGCCATTCCTTCACTTTGGAGTAGGACTGGGAAGTTAGACTTGGGAACAGAGACGTATCAATAAAAGTATATTTAATCTCAAGGGCATGTGTGAGTTCCCTGTCAACTGATGCTGAGAACTTCCGAAGGTACGCATTTTCTAAATCACATGCATCTTTCCATGCACTGTTAGGTACTCGGTTACCAACCTGTGTACTAGTTCTGTACTAGTTGTACCTATACAGATGCAAAGTAAATGCCAGAGATGTCGTAAATGTGAAACACTGTTTATTTCAACTTTGCTCCTTGCGGAACAGCTAACCTAGCTAAGCTGTTGATATTAGAGGTAGTTCAGACAGCAGACGGTTGCTCCATTGGCTCTATTATAAACTTAGTCTTTGAACTAAAATACAAAAAACCCTGGAAAATATTTTCTCAGTGCATGTCATGAAATATCACTTGATTTCAAGTGATGCCATGAAGAAGGGGCAGACAAACATCAGTAAACATTTTAAAAAAACATCAAGAAAATTGTATTTTAAAGGCAGGTTGAGGAACAGGCTCCCGGAGCAAAGCCTTGGAACAGCAGAACCCAGCCAGCGTTGCACCTTTTCTTCCTCGCCCTTGCCAAGGTTGCACACGCAGTGCTCCGGAAAGACAGCCCCCACTTCCTACTGCTCTTTCAAGCTCTGGCAGAAAAAAAGATACTGGAGTTCCCAGTGCTAACGTTAAATGCGTTTTTAATCTTGGGAATAAAAAATAAGTCGTATAGCCTCACCGAAGAGTAAAATTCATGGCTGCCAATGTAGCTGTTTAAAGCCTGCTGACCCTGCTCAGAGCCGCTCTAGCGGGTCTCGAAGCAGGCTGTCGTACAGGGCAAGACCCACGGGTTCGGAAACTCTATTAACACTCAGTGCCAAGCTCACCAGTGCAGAGTTTTATCTAGCTCCCTACTGATTTCCTGACAAAGATCATTACCAAAAAGTGAACTCTGAGGAAAACAAAAGCAAGGCCTTCATGAAGCATTTTGCAGCTGTAAGCAGGAGCCAATTCTTACAACATTTAATACATACACGCTGTTTTCAATGGAAGTTGGATAGTGCCCTGTTTTGCAAAACCAAATGCAATATAGCTTTTCCCAATACACTTTTTCCACAATTTGCTTTCCCTGAGGAGAACTTCACCTCTTTATCAGAAGAACGGTCTGGTCATAAGCAAATAAAAGCAGAAAAGTCAAATCCCAGTCTCCTCACCAGTGCTCTATTACACAGATCTCCCACTGACTTCACCGGAAAGGATGCCCTCAGTAAAAGCTTACGAACGTTACTGTATTACATGTTTGTTCGATGAAACACGGCATGTTCCAAATCACTTCCACATCATCACTGTTTTCAGCACTACTTGCTGCTCTGCTAAGCTGTGTAGAGAAAAAAAACATCCTTTCTGGCAGGGAACGGGGAAGAAGCAGCGGAACAAGGCCAGAAGAGAAAGAGGAAGGTGGAAAGGCCAGAAGAAAAGATGACAAAAGCTCAGCAGGATGAGTAGATCGATACGGTTGGACTTGCCTTTGGGCAGAAAAGTGCCAAGAGCTTCTTCCACATTTCACAAAAGGAGCACGAATAATTCCTGTTTTCAGCACCTTTCCCCCATGTACCCATACACCATGCTTCAAACCACTCTCCTCCAAGTTCTTCTCCGAGGAGAGGTAAGTGAACACCATCTACGTGTGAGACAGGCAGTGAATGAGCTCCTGGACAAGAAATAGCTCTGTGGTACGGTCCATGTTCTGTGTTATTAGCAGTCATTAAATGAACGGCTTTATCTGTACGCAACAGGGCAAACACAAACTGACAGGTACCGTCTACGTGGCTGACGGGGCCATAAACACGCCAGACTGTTCCCACGGCATGGCAGCATCCAGCTGAGAGAAGCGTGACCGTTTTTGAACCTAACATCTCACAGCAGCGACTACTTATGAGATTAACGCACCTAGAAGCCTTTCAGGCTGCCGCTTGATGTCCAAAGTGAAATGCGATTGTGCCGGGAAGCCCGCTGCCCGGGATAAGGCACTGGAAATCACCTGCCCAGAGGGGGTGGTTTTGCGGAAAGACCTGCGAAGGAGCGAACCTCCCTCCGTTCCTGCTTAGAGTGCTCCGTCACAGAGAGACTTTGCTCAGGCTACATTCGGTTCTAACTTTTTCTTTCACCGTTTCCCCACCCAACTTCATCCAAATTCTTAAGAAAGGTTGTGTACGGACTTGTACAGGACGGAGACTGACACGAGCTCTTGGAGGATTTCCCAGAGCAAGTTTAACAGAGATTATATAACACGTTAAATCTGTGTTGGTTGGGGTTTTTTTTATTTAATATAGATGTTATTATACTACTAGTTTATTCTTCCTAGCTTAACCCTCCAACCACCCTTTCAAATAGTTCGTTATGTTTTGCAGAGATTAATAACCTGAGGTTATTATACGCATTTTGTTTCCAGCCCTTACACGAGGCAGGTCAAATGTGTTACAACTGGAGGGTCTTAGCAAGTAGTAACAACCAGCATTTTCCTTCCACGTTCGCTACTATCAAAGTCATGGGGGGGGTGTCTTTCCTTCAACTGATGTAACAGCAGAACTTTAGAGCTAACACAAAACTTAACTTCTATATTCTTTAATCAGAGACCTCAAAGTACTTTAGAAAAGAGGGAGAAATTAAGTCTCACGGGGGAGAAATGACTCCAAAGATGTCACAAGAAGAGCCAACTGGGACAGTAGTTCAACTTTCTTGACTCCTAGCCTGAAAAACCTTCCTACAGAACGGCACTTTCTAGATGTGGTGGGGAAAGTAGCCTGGGTAAAAGACAGCCACGACTTTCATTTAAAGACAGCCTCAGTTTCAGAGAAAGAAAACATGCCCTACATGGCTGTTTTATTTTATCCACTAAAGAATAATTTTTAACATCCTGTGTGATTGGTTAAGTATAGTACAATTTTCAGGAGCTTAAGATATCCGTAGGAGTATAGTTTTAGCTATATTTAATGCATATAGGTGCATTTTAGTTCATGTCACCCCCAAGACCTGAGGAAGGAAATAACCAGAAAGCTGAAAACCAGACAGCTCAAGACCAATGGGGGGGAGGACAAACAAGGCTTGCACAAAGCAGAGAGCACTTGGAGGTGTTTGTGAAGGAGCAATGATCAAAGCCTCGGACCTCTTGTTGTTCTACTGCTGTGACTGCTCTTCGCTGCAGTAGAGCCCCTGCAGCTCTCGGATAACTGCAGCGCCCTCAGGGTTCAGAAAACAGGGATTTGGGTTTTAGTTTTTTGGGGGTTTTTTTGGCCTAGGAGGCTTTCCTCCCGTCCCATGAGGACCAATTGGTGTATCTATCTATCCGTCCAGAGAACTCTGAATGGAACTACTACAAAAATAACTGGAGTTGCTTCAGTGCATGGCAAGATGTCTCAAGAGAAGTCAGCTTGAACACATTTTGCTCACACTTCCAAGCTCTACAGACTCCTTATTCACTTCAGAGCAGAGTTCAAAACCTTGGCAGTCCTGGTCTGCACAGCTTTGTCTCAACTTGTTCAACTTCTCCTGCGGTGCCCCCGCCCCAAGACAATGCAATAGGATAAAACCAGCTTAAATTATAGGGCACTCATAATATCGAAGACATTGACTATTCCAAAAAATCAGGCTAAGTCCAACCCTAACAGAATTGACTTCAAGATATAAAGCACATGCTTGTGCAAAGCCATCTCCAAGATGCTCTTCCAAATAAGCACTTTTGAAAACACACCCAAAGCAAACAGTCAACCGTGCTTTATTCTGGAGGAACCACCGGACAAAACCCAATTCTTTTTGTTGAACGTTCTTGAGATTCACACACTTCCATTTTAGATACCACAATAATAGGCACCTGCAGTAACACAGAGTTTTCTTTTTTAATTTAATCTACAATAATTTCTTTTACAGGCTTAGGGCTTTTTTATTTTCTACTTAGTGTAATACTTGCGGACTTTAAAACAAAAAAATAAAGCCTAAAGGTTACTAACAATCCTCTCCTCCAGTGGATGCTCAGCATGAGGCTGATTTTGTCATCACACTGTGCAAGCTTCTTCCTGGGTGAACTCGAACAACATAACCTCAAATTCATTTGAAATAGTCGCTACGTCCTTACCAGGGTGGACGCTTCATTGCTGGCAGGGGGAAAAAAACGGAGGATTGTAACAGCAAATGGTCTAAAGCTTGTCTGGGCAGTGTAGCAGAGCTCACCAACAGTGATGGCTGAAGAAATAGCCCAGGGCTCTCCCTTGGTTTCTCTTGAGGTCACCTGGGCTTTGTGCAGCACAGAGGACACCAGTCCAAGCATGGTGCTCTTCTCAGAGCTCTGCTCCAGCTCTGCCTCTGGAGACGGCACAGTGCCACACAGCTGCTCTCACCCAGCCTAGGCTAGGACAGCACAAAGTTTTTTAAAAAGCGCTGTTCTGGGACCCTACTCTTCATGTCATGCCATCCTTTCTGCCTTGCACCACCTCTCCCCAACTGCTCCTCCTGTCTTGTGCAGCTTCCTCCACATAATTCACACCAGCTTCTTAGCGTGTCCTTCTACACAAGCCACACATCTTCTGTCAGGTCCTCTCAGGAGATAACCAACTTATGTGAAAACCAGTAGCGAGGAATAAAATGGTCTGTGGAAGGTACAAGATCCTTTTGATGGCTACAAATGCTTCTAGAAAAATAAAACCTCTTTGAGCTTGTTATTGTTGCTGTGGGTTTTCCTTCTTCTCCATCTCATTGTTTTTCTTGTAGAGTTTAGAAATAAACAATGAGCAGACTTAGAAGGAGGAAACTTTCCATACACATTTTCTACTCATTTCTCTTCCTCCATACTTTTTCTTAGATTTTTACTCCCCCAACTTTTCCTCTTCTTCTCACTGAGAAAAAGGGCAAAATTCTCCTCCTCCCTCTTGATATCACTACTTGATACTGCATTTCTGAAAAATTCAGAAGAGAATCTATGTCTTAACTTTTTCTTCTAAAGTTTCTGCAACTGTGCTGAATCCTGCCAATGATAATGAAATATTTCTAGGAGGAAAAAAAAAATAAAAAAAATCTGTAAAAGCTCTTTGCACCCGTGGGGCTTGCTGCACTGCAGGAGGGGTTGCTCCAAAGATTTCAGAGAGGTCTCACTTCCATATGCAGCAAAGACCACGTGCTGCCCTGCTGCGATTGTTATCTTTTCCAGTCAACAAAGCCCATTTTGGAGGACAGGAGGAAGATGTGAGAAAGCAACTGGAAGGGTGTTCTTCCTGCTGCACGGGAAACAGCGAGACCAATGCAGAAGCCAGGGCTGGCCTAGGAGAATTTAGTCTTCGATGTTAAAAAAAACCCAACCAAACCCAAAGAAAGTATGAATCGTAATGTCTGCCACTTCACATACACCTTAAGTGTCTGAAAGAGTCAAGCTCCAGAAACACATCTGCTAATCCAGTACTGATGGGGTTAATGAGATCAAAGCCAGATTCCACTTCGTGCTTAGCAGTAAGACACTTCCTAGCATAGAGCCAGGGTGACAGTAGCCCTCCTTCAGCTCACCTGCACACCGAAATCAGCATCAAAATAACACAAATCAGCCCCTACTCTGATTATTATCAGTATTCTCACTATCTGTTTCCTTCCAACTCCATCAAGCCCCACCTTTCCACATTAAAATCAGTCAGTGCTTAATTTCAGGGTAGTCCTCCTAATTCACATGTTTATTTTCACACATTTTCTCTATCTCCTTTCCCATCCTGCCCCCGCCCCCGGTAATCGGTAAGGGCTCTGATGCAGGCGCTTACCTTCTCACCCAGCAGACACAGCAATCCCAAAATTCAGATCCCCAACAGTCAAGTAGGTAAAGGAACAGCTCTCCTACCATCTACTTTTAAGTCTCTCGGCAAGTGCTGGAAGGGGCCTGACAAAGCTGTATGCAGCCAATTGTGTTATCAAGGCACTTGGCACTACCAGCTGATCCTTGATTACTATTCATCCCTCAGGAAAATAAAACACCCTTTTGTAGTAAAAGTGTAACCGGTTACTATGATGCATTACATATTAACAAAAGCAGCTTTTTACCAAAATTACAGATGATGAAAGCCTGGAAGTGGAATCAGACCAAGGTAACCAGTTGTTTCTACATGTTTCAGATAGAAAGCAGACAGTTTAACCAAGATTTTCACAGTGCTAAGAAGAAAGCTGTGGGTGAATTATGCCACAGGTTTGTACGTAAAATGGTAGTGAGTTCTGTAAAACAAAGGTTAAGGATAACACTTTCTGTTGTAGCGACCTTTCTTCTGATGTAGCACCCTACGTATGCAACCGCCAGCACTGAACTAACCTCGGTTTCCACAGGCTCTCTCTAACATTTTTGTGCTGTTCTTGAAATCCATACAGAAGTTCTCAATGTGCTTTCATATTTTCCTTTTTTTAACCTAAGAGTACTGCTTATTAAAGAGCATAGTTATCTGAAAGGCAGACTTTACACTTGGTAGAATTTGCTGGTTTGGTGGAATAATCCCTACTTAGGTGGCGAGGAAGCATTCCACAATATTAAAGGATTTGTTTGTTTGCTAATCTACTTAAGCACCCATAGGCCTTAACACCCACAACTTGTGTGCTTTAGGGATCTTTCCTGTCCACGGCCACTCTCAGTGCAGCGGCTCTGCATGGAAGCAGCAGATTTAGAGGGGTGGCAGCGCAGCGAGCTGACTGGTGGGACGCTCACCTGAAAAGAGCTATATGGCTCTGGTCTGCTCCCCCGCCAAATCCCGCTCTGCGGTCCTCATAACCAGTGCCTGCCTGTACGCAGCTGCGGTAGCCCGCGCACTCTGCTACTTGCCTCTTGCGCCTCTGCATCAAACCCGGCCAGCTGAGACAGCAATCCAAGCGCCACGAGAACACCTCGCGCGTAAGGCAAACGGGGCTGTATGAACACATTTCACATCCTCGGTTTGGGGAAAGCTCGCTGACAGAGAAGGGGGGGTAGCTTTAAACGGCATTAAGCAGAGCAGGCTTGATGTAAGCAGCAACCCCTGTGTGAAATTTGAAGCTCTTGCCAGCGGTGCGGAGGAAAGACATGACCTCATTATTCCACAGCCCAGATAATCCATTCCTGGATAAAGTGAGAGCTGACAAGTGTTTCACCTTGAAGGTTATCAAAGCCCTTTCCACACTCCGCTGATGCGGAGGCATTTACTTTACCAAACAGGGATGTGAAAACTCCTCTGTGTTAGTAAAGGAGATAAAAAAATGGGGGTAGGGGTGGGGGTGGTTAAGAGCACACTGCCATGCCACACAGACACAGGGATTGAGAGGAAGAGACCAACAGCACTTCCAGCACCATTTATGCAAACAGGGTATATTTGCACAAGTTGATAAAATATTTTTCTCAATATTTTGAGAGTTACTGCTCTCAATTCCTTCCATTTACCTCTAGGCACTTTCTCTAGATAAGTGCCATGGGGCCTCTCTTGAGATCAGCTACCCCTTCAGCACCTCCAGAAAAGTAGTTCAGCTCTTAGCTGGGATAAATCACTTTCTGGACCATCTTCTAGTGTCTCTCCAATGACTGCTGAGGGAACCGAGAGCGATTACGCTCCCCTGATCTTGTAGTCAGATGAATCCAAGCTTTATTGCCACGGGTTTTACAAAGGCACGTGCAGTCAACACGCTAGCCTCAAATTTTGTTGGAAGGACCCGTAATCTGTTTGAGCAATGGCTCCACACTAGTTCAAGGGGAAAGAATGTCATCTGGTTGCCATTGCCTTCTCTTGCAACACCTGCGCTCTTGCTGGAGGTCTGCCACGCAAACAGGGAGCAGGGCTCTCTCCCCCTCACCGGTCCGGTCCTTGGCAGACCACTTAACAGAGAAAACACACATCTCCTTCTCCTATCAGGACTCGGGAGTCGTTGGATTTAAGTCTGCGGGGAAGAATGACACCATTTAAAATATTTAACACAGAACATATAAAGCCCTGGAGAAAACGTGTGGCTGAGTTTCCTACAGAAAAGATTAATAAATGAACAGGTAGCAGTTGCAGAAAGAGCAGACGCAAAACCCAAGATCAGGAGTTGGTTTCAGCTGAAATATTTGTCTTCCAGATGTTAAGCTGCCATTCAAAACATGCCCAACTACAATTGCGATTCTGCATGCCTCTTGCACCTACTCCCTAGGAAAAGCTTTTTATTAAATTGCACACATTAGATCACCTACAGTATTTTCTTTCCTGTCAAAGGAAAAAAAAAGGCAAAAACAAAAGATTTTGAGGTTCATAGTAGATAAAAATTATTGCAATTCACTACAATCATAACAACATCATTAAATACAAATACAGAAGGGTCACAATGCAAAACCAGTTTTCCAAATGGAACTCTGTTATGGGTTAGCTCCACATTGACCAGGACCTCAAGACAAAGTTTGGAGCAGGTACTACAAGCTTTACATAGACCATCTGGCTCCTGTGTCCACTTTGGTGTAGCTTGCTTCACACTTCTTTGGCTACCACTGACAAAGCGGTGGACCTCCCCATCACATACGTCACGAGCAGGTCGAGGTGCAGGTCAGTTTGTAGCCAGCTCCCACTGGAAGCCGCTTCCCACGCCCCTGACCACATTAGCACGGGAGTAATCCCAAGGCACAGAAGTGTGAAGGAAGCACGTTCAGTTTTGTCCCAATTTTGTGATCCCAGGAAGCAAGACTAATTCTTTATGCCTGCTTTTTACTAATTCTTTCAGGGGCTTTTCCCCAAGGTTTTGACAGTGGGTGCCTGCCTTCCAGGCACACACGTGACTCTTCAACTTCCAAGCACAATCCCTTTTAAGTTCTCTCTTAGCTAGCACTAGATATTGAACTACCACAACCACTGGACATTTGCTTTTCTAGTACTGGTAATACCCACTGTTTCACCCACCCAGTCAATTGCTTTCTCTGGGAGAGCCAGAAACAACCAGAAGCCTCAAGGCTCAGTCTCCTCCACAGCCCGGATACTTGCCTGTTGCAATAAGGAGGCATAGTTTTCCTGCCCGTGAACTTGCATCCATCAGTTAACTTCAGCTTACTGGGCAGTACACGGCAAAACACCAGGCTTTATGGTTTGGCTTTCCCTTTACCTCTCTCCATACCCCATCAGCACAGAGTTTGACACCTGCTTCACAGGGAACCATCATCCACAGCCGGACTTCCCACGGCACTAACCCACCGACGCGCAGCTATAGGCACATTATGTATGGCACCTGCCCAGTTTCTGAAGGGGAAGAAGCACGCTTTGACATTTCAAATGAGTAAAGAAACTAAAAGGAAAGAGCGCCAGCGTACACAAACCAGCAAAATCAGCTTTAAGGACACAGTATTCAAAAGGGCTGACAAGTCTACGTTCAATGATTTTGAATAACCATCTTTGAAAATTATCTTTATTCTGTCCCCGATGCTTGCCCTCACACCTGAACCCAGTAAACATTATGTTCTGTTCTCATTTAGAGACCGTAGGAAAATTATCCACAATAAAATTCATTCTTTTTCCAGGATTAAGAATTGTGTATCGTACTTGCAGTGAAAATCTGTTTTATGCATTAGGGAGAACACAGAACTGAACTTTTTTTTCAAGTTAAGACATTTTTGCATTTTGATCATAAATACTCTTCTGGTCATTTTTGGCAAACCTGTCAAAAGACATTTTGTGCCATTTTGCAAGATGTTGTTATTGGAGGAAAAAGTTAGACTTCGTATTTAAACAAAGCGTGCCTGAAACATTGAAAAGCTGATTTAACGTTAACAATTCTGCAACTCAAGCAGTATTTGGGCCAAAAACTGGCTCCAAAAGATAATGGTAGGCAGGAAAAAGGCTCTGTTTCTAAAGAATGTAACGAAGTAAGACTAGGAACCACTAGCAGTTAAACTGAGGATGGGAGAGAGATGTTCTTCTTAGATGCCTTCTCTTCTGTTCACTGAGCCTCTATCGTTTTATTAAAATTAAATCTCACGGAAACATCCAAACAACAATAAACATGATTAACCCAAGCAGAAGAAAGAACGCCTCTATCTTTGATTTACTCTGAAGCGCAGAGGTGTTCAGGCTTATATGGCCTCACACTGTAAGCAATTTGATTCGGTGCCAAGGCACAATGTGTTCAGTAAAACACGCTGTGAAAAGTTCAGCTCTGAATTAAAACCCACTCATTTAAATGACAGGCTAACAGAAGATACTTTCGAAGTGCTCTGTCCTACAGTGCCCTCATCAGTAAGTTCCAATGAGAGGCTGAGGGTGCAAAAGCGCTCACTGGAGTATGAAAGGACTACGTTGCTGATGTGCTTTGACCAAAACTGACTATTTTGTTATTTTCCAGAATTCCAATAAGGTTTCAAGTTGCTAGACCATGGTAACAGCGATCTGTCATTAGGAACGAGAAGCAGAATCATCATACCTTTCTTTAAATCTCAATTTATCTGTGGCTTGGGATGGAGTAAGATTTTGAGTGGCATCAGACTAGCCACATTTTCCAAACAGAGTATTTGGGAGCAACATAAACCTTCTAGGGACTTCACAAATTTGCCATAACCTAATTTTTTCAAGAGTATCTTTACTTTTTTAAAAAAACAGGTTCCGCAAACCCAACAATAAAAAGGGGACTTTCCTACATTTAAAATCTCTTCAGGCATGTAGGTATGTATCAAGAAATTTGGTACCACGTGGATAAACGTGATACCATGTGGATGAGAGGATAAATGTTGGCAGGGATGGTTTTTTTCCCCAAGGCACAAACAGCAGTCATGGGCCAGCATTCCCTCCTAATGTCCTAAAATTGAATGTGCAAAATTGCCTCTGATGGCAAAGGAGTCCAGGTATGGAAAAGGCAGCCAGCTCCTACCTGCCTCTCTTAGTCTCTTGGTTCAGATTCACCCCCTGGTGCATGTTCCCAAGGGATCTGAGGACTTCCCAAGGAATGGCGATCTAGTTTTGCTACTCATCTGGAGCACCATGTAGTGTTATTTTTAGGATACAGAATTATAAACAGTCTCTCTATCCTCCCTTCAGGAACACACACTGGAGGAAAGTTCCAGCGGAAAACAGTATGGCATTTAATTTTTGGAAACATCGAAAATGTAACAGTTACGATAAATGGTTTGCATCCTGAGCTTCAAGTTGGAGCATATAGAATTTAGAATAGAAGGATGAAGTATTCAAATGCAGTTTTGATCGCCAAGGCAACTCTTCCAGTTTATAATTTTCTCAATTCCCTCTGTCTGTTGTACTATTAAAGAGTCAAACAATGAAAAAAAGAAAAAAAACTGCACATACAACAGATGAACAAAGTAAACAACCTGCATTTCCTCATCCTCTAATCCATTTCAGTGATGGTAGAATCAAATGCTAATTATAGCAACAAGAGGTTAGAATAAAAGTAATAGAAAAATTGTAATTTAAAAATAGTAGACTTCTGTTTAAAAGCTACAAATTGTGTACAGAGTGGAACTAAGTAAAGAGAGAAAATCCATAATCAAAGCCAAAAGACTGCTTTTTAAATTTCATATTGATAATACAAGTAAATATCGTAGAAATGTCTCTTAGACAGATATATACAAATTTCTAATAAAATGATATACACTTCTAAATAATTATTACTCTCATGAATACATATATAATGACTGCAGGAAATAAAAGTCTTCAGAACCATCAATAAACAAACAAAAAAAAAATCCTTACATAAAGCCTGAAGTGATATTGCGTGTTTACTCCAACAAGTGAAAGCAGGATTTGGCTAAAATTTTGATCTGTAAATTCTTCTGCTTACCTGCAAAACACCAGGAAAACACACACTGAAATTCAGGGTTTTTTCACCTCTTTTTTTAAATTTTTGTTAAAGTTTGTATTGGTTTTGCTTTACCTTTCCCTCTGGAATAGAAAAGCTCAGTCTTTCCATTGTGGGGAAAAAGGCTGAAAATGGGTTTGCTTAACTGTGTTTCACACTGAGTGCAAGAGCAGGGAGCCCATAAGGACCTGTCCTCCTTTCAACGGACCATATAACAAAGAAATAAATTGAAAAGATTTTATCTGTCCCTGAACTATTCTGCAGTCATTTCTGACAGTTTTTGCAAGGAGGTTTTCTTATTCATTAATTAGGATTCATTAGGATTTTAAGTGGCCAGCTGTAAATTACCAATAAACATTCCTATTTATTTTGATGGAAACAGACAAAAAACAACCTTCCCCTGATGCCTGGCAGTGGTTTCAGGTTAGCCAAGGGATGTACAATTTTTGAGGTGCCTATTTCCCAGTAAGTGTAAAAAGGAGTTGTTTAAGACCAAAGGTAAAAGTTTCACTGAAATGAATCAGGATATACCTTAGCTTTATCTCGGGAAGCTTTATGTTCAGCAAGCCTGTCTGGCAGCTTTTCTAGAGAACATAAATCAAAAGATTCAGAATAATTTTCAGCATTTTTTTGTAGTGAGGCCACTCCCCAGGTCTGTGTCTCACCAGGATGGTCCCTGGGATTAAACTGTGGTTGAGGCAGGAACAAATGAAGACAGTAATGACACTGTCTTTAGGGCCAAGAATCCACCAAAAATTCAGAATTTGATAATTATTTTTTGATACATGGATATATGCCCAGATAAACTGACTTAAACTAGCAATCTCACTACCGCAAAAACGCAGATTATGCCACTAGAATTGTAAAATATAAAGTTTTGGACAATATCTGTTACACTCAAAACTTCCACATGGGCATTTATTACAACAGTTCTGCACTTCAGTTAACTTCGGATACTCCACTCACAATACGAAATTCTTTAGCTTTTGACAGCTTTACAAAGGAAATTTGCTATTCACACCATGAATGGGGGTATGTATTTATTTGCCTTTCAAAGTGCATGCAGTCCACTTTGCTGCTGATAATCTGCATAAAACCGGATTAATGAATCGGGAATCCTTGGGGTCACGACAGTCAGTGCGGACTGAAAGTGCCGTCCCATGATAGATTTGGCATGTATGTCTTCCTGAAGAGCTAGAAGGGCTGCTTCTCTACAGACTGCTGCTATCTGTAAAGAAACAACAACAACAAAAAACAACCAGCACATAGCATTATTATTATAAAATATATTACTTGAAAGGAAAAAAAGCAAACACAAGAATATCAACATAATCCAAATGCCAGATACTCACAAGGACAGAGTATCCTCCAACTCTTTTTTTTTTTTTTTTTTTAAATAAATGAGGTTGCGGGTGATTAGGACACCCAAGAAACAGGATATAGCTCAAAATTCAAACCACAGTAACACTGCATTTCATATTACAGTATGTTGCAAATTAACTTGATAATCATATTACCTTGTGTTAAACTCCCCGCAACACCTGATAAATTAAAACCCCAACAACCAGCGATACATTTTTCTGTCCCCAAAGCACAAGAGCAGATATTCCCAGGCTCTGCGGGCACTTTTCTTTCTCAGCTTTACGCTGGGAAAGAAGTAAAAACAATTAATTCAGAAAGGAAGGCTAGAAGGAGAGGGGTGTGTGGAAGGGGAGGAGGGTTAAGGTCTCATACCCTGCAATGTGTTTTTAAGCTCTCTGGACTTCAGACAGCGGAAACAGACTGATGCCAGTGTCACTCTAAAGACACATTACTGTGGTGAAAAGAGCTTGCGGAATGAAAAGAGATATTGTGATTTCCAGTGCAACAGGGAAAACAGTGATTGATATTGACTGCTCCCTTATATCTGTAAATGAAAGAGCCAGCTGAAACACATTTGTCCAGCTATTCAGCATATTTTCTCTGTTTGTTCACTTACTGAAAAGAGTTCCCCCGCTTATGCTGTGCTAATGGTTGCCAAAGCCGTTTAGTAGCTTTTTAGAGGATTTAGCAGCATGTTTAGGAAGCTTTCACAAGAAAACATGCATGGATTTAGATGGCTTTGTCAAGTTACAACAATATTACTATTAGTTCTGTGCTGCTCTAATGAGCAGTGAAGCTAAACACTGCTGTTATGCATTTTAATGCTTTTCAGGACTTCAGAGACAGTTAAACATGGAAGCGTAGCTGAGATTTAGCGCACCAGCTTCTTGCGGAGATAAGTAATACATCACCTAGAAAGTAAAGCGGGCATCTTCGTCTTTCCGTTCAGGTTTTTCTCTAAGTAGACAGTGTGACTATTTCCCTATCTCTAACACAAATATAAAGCTACTTAAAGAAAAAAAACCCAAACCAGATCAACCCCCACCCCCCCATCCCTGCCTAAGAGAAACCCCAAAATCTTTCAAAAGGAAGACGACTGTTGATGGAAAACCAGATCCCAAGCACCCTGGACTCTAAACCTGTGTTGGTCTTTGAAGGAGGGATCCATTCCCTCTTGATAAATACTGCACTAAGGGCAAGTTTTCCACAAAACGAAGAGACTTTCTGGGAGTTTTCACAGGCATTATTAAAAAAACCCAAAACGCACTATAGCCGGTTTTGACCGTCCTGTTCTGCTCACAGAGACCATTGCTGATCTACAGCATCAAAATTACGAAGCAGGGTATCGCTACAGCACAAGACGCTCACTTATTAGGAGCTGATAGGTTTTACTGAAGGAGAAGCAGAAGGAAAGACCGTCAGGTTGGCAGATCCAAGACAGAAGGAACACCACTGCCAGCCTGAGTCCTCCCCGTTTCATTTGTACACTGATACACCTAGGAGGAATTTGCCCACAAGCTGATACTTCTGACGACGCTTTTACAGTTTCTCGATGCTCTGCCAAGAGCATCGGTAACAGTGATGATAATTAACCTCCACAGGATTTTTTGGTTTTAATTTTGTTCTTAAAGACTGAACCATAAGTTCTGCGATAACTGAAAATTACTAGACATGAGGAAGCACCAGAAAACTGATTTTTTTTTTTTAATTTTGGGGAGTTTTTTTGGCTTCCCAGGAGCATTTGAACCACTTTTAAGGAAAGAGGAAAGCATTATAAGGCCTGAATTATCGTTCTCTCTTTTCCTGGCTCCACTCAGAATTTTTGTTGGCCAAATCTTTTATATATTATTGAGTAATAAACAGCAGGCATCACGGTACAGTGTTTAAAATTTGGGCCCTTGCGTCTGGTCGCAGGAGTCACATGGCGTTGTTTCCATTCCTTGGCTAACCCAGAGTATCCGGTTTCTGAGGTAAGAGATTCGACAAGGCAAGTTTGATTATTTTTCTTCGTTCAAGTATGCAAACTTAAAAAAAAAAAAAAAAAAAAAGTCCGCACAAGCATTCTCACTAGCTAGTAAAGCTAAATCACTCGTGGAAAGCAAATACAAGTAGTGATATAGCCACAGTGAAATGAGAGTGAATTCTGGTGAAATCCGCTGCGTTATTGGCCTAAGATCTGTTGTATTTTCATAGAGATTTCTTGTGACAGTCACGTTAGGACATTTCTTACGAGACCAAGCAACTGAAGGGTTTTTAAATGTCATTTCCGCCTAGATTAAAAAACAACATATATTGGGTCAGTGAGGCAAAGAGGGAAGATAGCAGAAAGGGCTAATTGACAACACAGGAAGAAACCCAGCAGCTTTGCAGCAAGGTACGGATCCTGCCCAGGCACTCCAAAACCACAGGCTGCACCTAGATCATTAGTTTTAAAACAGACCTATCTGTCCTCAATGAATTTGTCCAATTACTTTCTTCAATCACTTCTCCTTTTGGCCTCCACAACATCGTCCAGTAATGAGCGCCACGGTCTAATCATGCATTGTATAAAAGAGCACTTTTGTTTGTCTTAAACCTGGTAATTTCAACAAGTGCCTCCACGTTCCTGTGTTATGAGAACGGTGATTCATCTGTTGTTCCCCGTTCACCTTCCTCGTATCATCGATGATTTTACAGAGTTTTATCTCATCCCCTCTCAGTCAAGTCTTTGCAAGCTGAAGAGTCCCCATTGATTCAGTCCCTGCTCCTGCAGAACTTGTCCATCCTTCAGCCCATCCGCCACGTCGGCTTCGCTAGTTCTGCTCTCTCCTCTCGCTGCTGAGCGGCTGAAGCCATGCCGGGCACGCAGGGAGCCGCACCACGGCACAGCACTGTTTCGGGGTTGCTTGCAGTTCCTTTCCTACTATTGTATTTGCCATCATATTAGCACTGAGATGATTTTTTTCCCAGAAAATTATCCCCACTGCCTCCAGTATGTTTTCCTGGGTGACAATATCTAATTTAGGTCATATACTTGTGATTTTGAAGCCAGGGTGATTTTCTTTTCTCTCCATTGCATTCATCAGCATGAATAGCCTCTGCCTGCCTCTATAAATGAATGCTGTGAACCAGCATTACCTATCTGCCAATTTTAAGACAATTCTTAATTATTCTCAAATATCAATCCAAGGGATCACCATTTTTAGCTTTTCAGTATAAAAAAAAAAAAGACAAAAAGCACAGTCTTTTGGATCTCTCTGTGTTGCAAGGAATAAGAATAATGTCATAGTCTTGTTCCAAAGGCAAAATTGCAGCTTGATATATAGCAGGACAAAATAGATATTCTTGACTACATCTGAGTATAGAGTGGCTTTCAGCGTGGACTGCTAAAGCAGTAATGAAGACATTTAGTGACTGTCAGAAACAACGGTGATTCAACAGCGACAGACCAGGCAGCAGGTAATTAAGCAATAACTACTGAGGTGTTGGGTGTTATTGCAGAGGTGAAAGCCAGCCAGGTGTGGCTGAATACTATTGAATCTATGAGCAGCAGAATATACCCTAGTTTGATTACTAATATCATTATAAATAAAAGTATAACAAACACAATTCTCATCTTCAATGGAATGAGAGCAAGTTACTGGCCTATGCATTAGTCTGCTGTCTGCAGTCCTCTCTTAGCATGGAAATAATTTTGAATTCATGTATTAAAAACAGATTACCATTTTTTTTAAAGGACTGATTTATCATCTGAATGAGTGCTTTAAGCTCAGAAAATAAACAACTAATTTAGAATCCTACTTCAAAGTCAAAAAGGTGACTGTATCAGGTTATCCTGGGAGGAAAGGAGAACTCAAATTTGCTATCTGAACCACACACACACACACACACACAGAGATCAGTAATAAAGCAAAGCCACACACAAGCTCACAGCTATGGTGCAAGCAATGATGAGTCCCGAAAAGAAATGGATTTACACCCTCCCTCCCCATTTCACTCCCAGCAACAATAAAATGCCCAGTGCCAGTTACCGTTCCCTGAATAAACGGCATTCAGCATAACCCATCTTTCTCCCGAAACCAATGGTTACACTGGCTGATTCAGCTTGGCCGATTCTCCCCCATTCTGGCATTAAGCACCAACTCTTTCCAGCGGACTGAAAGTCCTTTTCAGCTTCTTTGTATTTAAAGTGCTCTAAATAGCTTTAAAGAATCTCTAAAAAAAAAAAAAAAAAAAAAAAAAAAAAAAAGCCTTAAGTTGCCACTGGGGTATTGAGACGGGCTCACAGGGGGGATTCGACAAGCACCAGTCGGCATGGGAGGGGTGGAGAGCACGGCAAGCGCCTCTTCCTCCAGTAGCAGAGGGCTGCTGGATCGCCTCGTCAAATTTTGCGCTCCCTTACCCTGTCTTAGCATCCCCGCACCGCTTCTGATGCGCACGGCCGTCTGTCTGAACTAGCTCGGGTACCGCAGCACGATGCTGGCTGGGCTAGGGGGACATGCCCTAGATACCGCTTTTGTACAACATACTACTTTTAAAGATAAAAATACTATTTTAAGATGTCACAAAACCCATTTTTTCTTTAAAACGGGCTAAACTGAGAGGCTCTTAACTGGTGAGAGGTGGAGTTTTTTTATGTACTTCAAAAAGGCTTAAATTTAGTACTTTTCTTGTGTTTCAACTTCCCTGTTTCATGTATAAAGCAGATAAAATGGGAAAATACAAGATAACATGCCTTTTTTTGCTCTTCTCTGAGAAGAGAAATTCTTACAGACCACTACAAATCTTGTTCTTTCGGGAGGAAAAAGTTTCCAATACTATGAAATAATTGATCACCCTGAAATAAATTTTGATCTAATCTTTGAAAGACAAAGAATCGACCCTGTATGTGTCTATCTTCATTCTGCTCAGTTCCATGATCTGTAGATTTAAATGGGATGGATTATACGTTTGGGCATTTTGCAAATGGAAAACAATCTATTCTAACCAGAAAATTATAAAGTATATTAGCATAATGCTTTTCATACAGTATCCATTCATTCCTCAGATTCATCTACTGCACCTACCACCGGAGCTTTGGAGTGAATTTACTTAATATATGATTGTCGTTCTATAAAACTTACCTCCCTGAAGTGTGCAAGGCACTCAGAGGCCACACAAGTGCCTCAGTGAGACAGAGGCTTCTTTGATCTCTAAACAACTATATTTTAAAATGTGATTAGTTTTCCTCACGTTGAAGTGCATATGTCTATTATGGTTCTGTATTCATGAGCACTGCCTTGGAACAGATGAGTTCCTATGCGTATTGCTGCCATCCTCTGCAATGGTATCCTATAATTAAATATTACTTTTTATAAAAAGATAGACTTCTTTCTTCCTTGTTTATTAAGGAGACATGAGCAGACTTTGGATAGCCTACTTTAAAACAGGTCTGTAGTAATAAAGCAGTACCTTTGCCATTCTTAAATAAAAAGGACAGGTATTGTGTGTATCTCGTGCCTCTGATCCAACAGGCTGAGCAAACACCGTCTGCTATTCCTGATTTCTTTTATGAGAAGCTGTTAAGGAAATGTAATTGAACAAAACCAGTTCCTTTAACGATGTCTGTAAGTGACCTTAGTTCAGAACAGACTGGCCCAAATCTTCACTATTTCATCTATAGTTTGCTTATTTGTGTAATTTTGCAGATTGATGTGCATATGACCATGCACGTGGGTGTCCGCAGCTTACCTGAGGTGCTGCACAGGGACATAAAGTGGTTGTGCCACCTGAATACATCTGGTCTGACCAGGATGATGGTTCCCATTCAGCTCTTTCCATGGTGGCCACAGCTGCCTTGGGGAGCCACAGCAGAGACCAAGTCATCCTTCTACGCCCTCCTCCCGATCTCACTCAGGGGGGCCAGGCTTCAGATTGACCTTGTCTACCTGCTGTGGTCACCTGGTGCCACAGAGCCTGGCATGTTGGCCAGGAACTGAGCCAGACAACTGGCCAGTTGCTCTTGTGGGACAACGGCATCATGGCAACAATTGACAAGAATGCGGTGACCACAAAATGCCGCATTTAATTGCTCTTACAGTACCAAAACCTGAGCACGGGTTGTGCCTGGGCGGCAGACAGTATCACATGTATCAGTAGCTCTTATTATTCTGTAAAGCTTAAACACGCCCAGAGAAGAGAAGGGAAAGATGAGCTATGTAGCCAAAATTAAGCATATGTATCATAACTATAGCACATGATGACAGCTAAAGAGAATAAACCAGAGCCTTCAGTGGTACATGCTAAGTGTCATCACACATACCTCTGCTCATCCCGACATGTTCCAACAAAGCGAAGCTTTGACTCCATCTGCAAGCCTTCTTTTTTCTTCTTTCCACTCTCTTAAAAAATATTACTAGATGTGGTATCCTTCCAAGCAATATATAAAACATGTAAATTCCAATTTAACTTTTGTAACTACAAGCCCAAAATGCAGCTATTTTCCAAAACGCACTCTGTCGATATGGCTCCCATCACTTTGGCAGAGACATGGCATAGCTGCACCTTTCACAAAGGAATTCCGTAACAAAACGAGTTTTTACATGCTGGGACTAAATATTTTTAAACAGCACTCTCTGCCAACTTCAAGTTTCAGCTATATTTGTGCAACTAAAAAAAAATAAATAAATTTAAAAAAAAATCACACATGTTTCTGTACAAGATTAAGCTGCATTTCTGGTTAACCTCAGAATTATTTCATTTTTATATAAACATTTAATGAGAAAGTTTAACTTCTTCCCTTCAATGAGGAAAAGGAAGCCAAGCCACTAGAAAAACAGAGTCTTTCTATATGTACGTGTGTGTGTGTATGCACGCACTCATTTTAATTAAAAGTAATTAACAGAATACTGTGTTCTCACTCACAGTATGCTGTTCCTACAGAGGACCTGTACACAGAGCCAATGCTATTTTGCTGAATGCCGCTAGCAAGACAGACTGAATTATGCAACTAAAAATTTTAAGCTAGAAGACTTGGAGGACATCATTAGCTGTAGCTGTCATGAGTTTCTCTCTAGAAAAGCAAAACAAAAGAAAAAGCTACAAAACAGATTTGGCAGCATCTACCTTACGAAACCTATCACAGTGTAGGTGTTAAGTAGTTGCTGCGTTTGCTTGCTTTCTTTCCAGATTTTGAGGCAGATGGATATGAGGTTGGGTGATACATTCAGCATATTCCGTATTTCTTGCACTGAAAAATAACTCATGCCTTTGCTTCTCAAACTAGTAATTCCTTTCTCAAGTTTAACCTGGGAGAGTAGCAGAGGCCTCAGACTTCTATCAAAACAAAGCAAATAAAAGCGATTCTGCAAAAGGAATTGGGAGAAGTGCCCTCCCTTCCCTAAAAATATTTTTTTTTCATCAACAGAACACAGCCAGTCTAGAACTGTCTTTCAACTCCTTTCAGCTCCAGCAGCATTTCTTTTACATTATTTCACTATTAAAAGATTGCTAGAGCCCTAAACTTTTGAATCCACACAGCAAAAAGAAAAGCAAAAAATTCTTTTTTCTTTTTTTTTTTTTTAAACTCTCCCTTTCATCCTGTCTTTGGAGCTACGGCGAATACTGATTTGGATCTTGCATAGCAGGTTAATAGCAACTGTATTTGTAATTACCTACGTATGAGATACCATAATACAATATAGTAAAAGCAAACAAACTCAGTTAAAAATAATAGCCAGAAAGTCTAGCAAATCTTCTGGAGTCTTGGTGTTGCTATCAATTTGGATAGAAAGCATACAAATCCTATGATAGTAAGAGAGACGTATACTTTCTGGGTCTCTGTATGGCTGTTTATACATGCATACACAGCCCGAGCTGAGGCAGGGAGTGCAAAAAGACATTTGTGGTGTAGGACCTTTAGACTGCCAGATGAATAATGTCCTCAGTGGAAGCTCTCTTGCTTTTTCATTTATTGGGTTCTCAGGTCCTGGAAGGTGCAAGATGTCTCCTGTGGAGTATCTAGTTCCTCGGCAGAACGCAAGAGGAATTTCAGACTGTTTCTACGTTTACCTCTTGGAGCTTCCCATGGTACCCAGCTGCTAATGTTTCCCAAGAAAATCAGGGAGGAGGGCTACTGCACGCCTGTATTCCAGAGAGGCAGAACATGGCTGGGAGGACAGTCAGACCTAGAAAGCAATGCTGTTAGCCACAGCTAGATGCCTCCGTTACAGTTATTACTCCTTAAGGAGGAAGCAAAAAGGCTGGTAAAAAAATTAAAGTAAGTTTTAATGCAAGTTTTGCCTGTGCAAGAAAATGAGTAATTATAGCAAGCAAAAACCCAATGAATGATAAAAATATATGAAACAAAAAAAGTGGTGTACCAACAATTACCTTGAGTTACGGATTTATGTAAGGGGTATATTTTAATGGGATAGAAAGTCAATAAAATAGCAGTAAGTCAGACACGACAGCGTGACCTGTGCTTCCAAACAGTCAGTCTAACTGGTCACCACCTCTTTTTTGATCTGGCCCCTTGATGAGCCTGTTCAAGTGCTAACCAGCAGAAACCTAATCCAGCAACACAGAAGAGAGTAGTTTTTGCTGGTTTAGCACCCTGAACTGGCTCACCCAGGATGCAGGCAGAAAGGCAGGCAAGGGAGGAAGGCTCTGAAGGCAGGGAGAGGATGAGACTGCAGCAGAAAGCTGGTTTAAAGCACACCGAAGCTTAGAGACATGCTGAACCTACTCGTACAACTTCTTTCACTCATCTGCCAATTCAAAAACCAATGCACGATGCACCTAATTAAGAAAAGTATATGCCTGGCATACAGAGAGAGACATTGAGCGGTGCAGACAGCCTTGCGAGTGGCCCTTTCAGGTGGGCAGTCCCCACGTTTCCTGTAAGGATCTCAGTGTTCTGACGTGACACCCCTCAATCTACTGGTTTTAATACTTGTGTGCTTAACACCCCCTCCCCCCCAAGTATTTTGAGTTATTCAGTCATAAAACAATTAATACAAGTCTACTGTCAATAACAGCGTATCTGCTAACCAGTTTTAGTTTCAATAAAAGCTTTGAACAATACATCTCAGGTGCATCCCTGTTGTGTCTACTGTATATAGTCCATAGGTAAATGTGACCCACTGCTTCTGGTCCAAAATTACCCAGTCCGGTGAATCACTGAGTGCGTACCAGGAGGGATTCACAGCACTATCCCCAGGTACCAGCTCCCTCAAGTGGAGCAGCTTGTCACTGGTATAGCTGCCCCGCATCGCTCTGGGAACGAGCCAAAGAACAGAATGAGGCAGCATAAGGTAACATGCTGAAATGTAAGAACCTGTAGTCAGAGCTGTCACCTTCAGGGAAAAAGTTATGAGTGACCGGATTAACAAGGCATCTGCTTTTGCATTGTTAACATGAAAACTTCTCATTTGAGTGCCCTTCTGCAGCTGAGAAAACTAAATCCATGTCATGTCTGAAAGTCACTTCTGTATTCTTGATAACCAGATCTGCTACTCTGCGGAGAACAGATCCAATTTAGCAAATTCCTCCATTTCTTCTCTTTCTTACTTGCAAACTCCGTTTCACTTTGTGCCATGTTATTGCGAAAATCTCCTTGGTCTCTTGGGTTTTCTCCCCCTCCTTCCTTGTCGAGGCAAGACAATGTAATGCAAATTTCCAGCACTATGAAGACTTAGAAAATGGGTCATTTGCATTTCTCTTCACTTAACAAAGATGTTTCACGTTCAAAATTTATCCTCAACATTTTTGCAAATATGCATAGGAGGAAGCAGAGGAGTCTCCCTTCCCTTTCCTCCAGGTTGTACGCAGCTTGCTTTTTAACGTTAACAGCATTTGAACTTCTAAGAAGTTGCAGACTAGCATGATACACAAACAATTTAAGGCCAGAAGTTTATGAAATTCATGCTTAATAGTGTTCAGCCATGAGGATCGCTCTAGAGCTCTATAACATTTGCTGTCCTTGGCCACAGTGCTCTACATTCAACCTTCTGCACTTCAAGCCCTTGCCTTTGTGCTTACATCAAAGCCCAGTAGCTCTGGGCCCTTTGCACAGGAGGCACAAATCCGCAAGCCCTCAGGCCACCCAAACCCTGCCGAGAAGCACCTACCTGTTCCCAGCAGTGACGGAGGTGAGAGTGATCACACCCGGTAGGCAGGTGCTTAACATTTGAGTAAGGCTGTCTATAGACACTGTCACATACCGTATTACTGTTTTCACAGTCCCTGAGATAATGCCAGGTGTCTCCCACGTTTCCTGGCACTAGGAAGGTTTGCCAGGATAGCATCTAACACCACGGCAGAGGCTGAAATCAAGGGAGGAGGGAATGATGCCCAAAGGAGCTGCTACAGCTGTAGCACTGCAGAGGATGCCACAAGAGTGAGCCGAGAAAGGTCAACTACAACAGAACTAAGGACCGCAGCTGAAAAAAAAAAAAACAAAACACCTCCAAAGCCATTAAGAAATGTTAGTGCAACCAGCAACAGGACTGGCCTGTGCAACTGAAGTGCTCCCGAGGTGCCATGTTCGAGGGACAGTTACAAATTGAAGTTACGGTAAGGTTTCCTGTAGGACCATGCCTCTTGCTATGTGGCTGTTTTACCTACTAGAACGTAAACTCTGCCAGAGAAAAGGTTCTGCTCCCCCAGTTTCTACCACTAGAGCAAGGAATCATATCAGCTCTCTTTGTCCAAACAGCTACAAAAAGGAGGAGAGAAAGATGAAGGGAACAACTGTCCAACCCAAATCGTTCTATGATTCTATCATTATGGAGAGCAATAGGAAAAGACAGACAGGACCCTTGGGCTGGGAGGGCTTTGGGCAGAAGGGAAGCAGGAGAAAATGAGGAAAAAACCCAGTACTGTGGGTTGTACAGATCCTAGCAAGCCCTCAGATCTATAGCCTTTAGAGCAAGAACAAAAAGCAGTCTTAGCCCATACTGCAAACCTCTGTACATGAAATACGCAAGCCTGGATCTTTAAAGTATCTAGCAGTCTTCTTTGGGGGAAGCTGGGTGAATACACAGGAAAAAAATCATCTGCTCCTCTTACCCACAGTCCTGTGGATGCACTCCTCTTGACAGAGCCTGCAGCACACATATGCCTTCTCATGAATTTCCATAAATATTTCCCTATGCTGAACTGTGCAGGCAAGTTATCTAATTCTACAATAAAGCACAACTGCTCTCCCCGGTGCCATTCTAGCCTACCTAGCAGGCTCAGAAATCACCTAGCAGTCCACTTCACATGGCACAGAAGTGTAGAGGAGGATGCTAAGGACGACAGCATCCAACAGCACGTGCCAAGTGGCCGTGAGTGGAAGAGGCAGAAAATAAAGGACACCTTAATTACCAGGCAATGTTGACACTGTCTTTAGCTCATGCTGCTCTGTCTTCCTACCATAGATTTCTACAGCTGGTATTGCCCCCAGCCCCTTGTCAAGAGATGAGTTCAGAAGAGTTGCTCAGGAAATGCCTACGTGCGTGAGAAAGCACGAGCTTTCCACTTTCCAGTGTATTATATTTACTCATTTTATGTTAGACGCGCAGACACTAGGACTGGGACAGCAGGAGTTTTAGCCCTTCTCCAAACACAGAAAAAGATGGTCAAAAGAATGAAGACAGCACACGCAGGATGCTGCCACAGAAGCACTGGTTTCCATACTGAACCAAAAAACAAAAGCTATTTTCTCTCTGCTTTGTAATTATTCAGTACTGTAAAGATCAGGAGATGTTCTTAACATTTCCTACTTCATATAAAATTTAATACTTTTCATGGTATCTGGAAGACTTTGTGATATTAATCCTTTGCTTTGCCATGGCACAAGCAAGTTTTAAATGCATGAAATGTCATGGGGAAGTTGGATTTCATTGCTTCCTCTAATTTGTGTGACACCACACAATCATAGAATGGTTTGGGTTGGAAGGGACCTTAAAGATCATCTAGTTCCAACTCCCCTGCCATGGGGAGGGACACCTCCCACTAGACCAGGTTGCTCAAAGCCCCATCCAACCTGGCCTTGAACACTTCCAGGGATGGGGCATCCACAGGTTCTCTGGGCAACCTGTTCCAGTGTCTCACCCCCCTCAGAGTAAAGAACTTCTTTCTAATATCTAAATCTCCCCTCTTTCAGTTTCAAACCGCTCCACTCCCTGACGAAGAGTCCCTCCCCGTCTTTCCTGTAGGCCCCCTTTAGGTACTGGAAGGCCACAATGAGGTCTCCCTGGAGCCTTCTCTTCTCCAGGCTGAAGCCCAACTCTCTCAACCTGTCCTCATAGCAGAGGCGCTCCAGCCCTCTGGTCACTTTTGTGGCCCTCCTCTGGACCCGGTCCAACAGGTCCGTGTCTCTCCTGTGCTGAGGGCTCCAGAGCTGGAGGCAGCACTGCAGGTGGGGTCTCACCAGAGCAGAGCAGAGGGGCAGAGTCACCTCCCTTGACCTGCTGGCCACGCTGCTTTTGATGCAGCCCAGGTAAGTAACAGTTGTTACTTACGTCAGCAGCCCGAATTTGTGAAGGTGCTTGTTTTAGCCAAAAGGGTACATACAGAGTGCCTCACCCGTGTGTTCACAGGCTGCATCAGAAAGTGCAGGCTGTACAGCGCAGCTGTAATTCAGAAAGCCTCGCTCGTGCTGTAATGCGCATCTCCTGCTCCTCAAGTGCGGTAATGACTTACAAATCAAATTCCCTAACTCTGAGAGACTTGCTAATGGGCACAGTGTCACAGGGACACTCCAGCACTGGAGTCTTTTTTTCCCCTCCACATAACCATGTCAGGAACAGCAGCCGTAGCACCACAGAGCCCTGAAACAACGCGGGACTCTCGCTCTATGTCATTAAATGCTATTTCGCTAAATTAAAGGCCACAAGTAAGTCATACGGTATCCATAAGCACATGTATGCCACAGACCTCTCCCCTTCCAATATTTCCCTCAACTGTGGATTATTCAAAATCCCACGGAAGAAATATTTCAACATTCATACTTTTTTTTTTTTTTTCCCCTCCTCCGGTAAGAGGAGGACCTTCCACCCCTCAGTGGACACAGTATTCAAACCACATTGCCAAATATTATATGATGTCCTTTCCAGAGTTAATTTTTAATTTCCTGACTCTACTGCATGAGAAATTTTCAAATTGTCTTGGCAGTCACTTTACGGCATGTGCAGACCTAATTGCAGAACTGAATGCAGAGTCAGCCCAAATGAAAACCTCCAGACTAACTGAAGAATTTCTGTAGAATTAGTTAGTTGGTTGAATTAAGTTCCGGAGAGCACCGCAGTCCAAGAAAGGCTTGCAAATGTAACGCGATGGGTGCAAACCTTTCTTGCCCCAGCCCGCTGTGCAGTAAGGGGAGGCAGGTGTCTTCAACATGTCACTCAAAAACCCGATGATTTTCCATTTTCATTTTTTAATGCCACAATTCATAACTCACAGATGTTGTGCACGGCTATAAATCTTGGCACCCTCTCCACTACGAAAGAATTTCCCCTGGTATTCAATTTTCTTTGCTTTACCTTAAGTCACCCTAATCATGCTGACATCTACTATCGATGATTATATTAGCCCTAAAAGATCCTTAAACAAATGAAAAGGACTGACTTCCACTCTTAAAGTTCTGCTTCCAATTTTCTAAAGGAAATTAAATAATGTATAAATCAAATGCTGGGCGCAGGCCCAGGCAGCTGAACATCGCTTTGTCCTTTCAAAGTGAAGAGGAAGTGTCTGCTACAGAAGGGACAAGCCAAGAGAAATAAAGCTTAACCTCAGCTCCATATGAAAGTGATTTGGGATAATCGGGGGAATCTGCAAAGAGGTTAAAACGGGGACCACATACTAACAGGAGAACTTTACATGATGATCAAAAATATATCAAGAGCTGACCTTCACCTGGGGGAGCTGCACAGCCCGAGCAGTCTGTTATGCTGGAACGGAGTATGAAGTGCAGGAGAAAGAAGAGATGAACAGGAAGTAAAAAAATCTATTTATAGCTGGCATTTGTCATGTCACGGTAATCTTATCAGGTTGTTTTCTTTTTTTTTTTTCCAGTTTGCAAGATTTATAAATAAGTACTGTCTGACAACCTTACAGCAAGTCAGCCATGCAGTAAATGTACCCACGATTTTCCAGTTCTCCTTTAGCTAATACTTAGATTATTCAGTCAGCCACTGAGGGACTTATTAATTTATGTACTATTGATGGACTGCTGATCCTCCTCTTTAACACAGTATATATCTAGAAAGGGAAAAAACAGTAAAAATGTGCTAGATATATACCTGGTATTATTTTCTAAGCAAGCGATTGCTTTAATTGCCACAAGGCATTTCTTAAAACTATTGGGAACAGATGTATTTTGTAATACGATTTCTCTATTAAAAGAAGACCCTGATCGAGTTTACATGGCTTCAACAAGAGTTTACACTGACATTTTTGCACACAGAAGAGCGGGTTTGAAATCCAAGATCAGTACCGGACTTCATAATTAGGGTCAACTTAACCCTATTTGCATAACCCAAACTGTGATGGAGAGAAAAAGATGTGACATTCAGCTGTTAATGCTGCAACTATGTACACCCTTGGCTGTTTACAAAATCATCTTCTCACCTTTAAAAGGTACAGAATATTTTAGATGTAATGCAAATGGCCCTTAAATTTAGACGGCAGCGGAGTGTGTTCTTTACACTTTCCCAAGACACCAGCAAAATTATTTTCAGCGCTGTCATTAAGCAGTTGTTTGGTCTGTCACAACACTAATTGAGTAGCTGGCAAAGCAGGGATAGCCACGTAATGGTTACATATACATGCGAATTCAACAAACATCCTGCCTAGCTGTTACAAAGATGTCAGGAAATGCTTCACTGTTGTTGTTTTTTTTTTTAAAAAAAAAAAGTAAATCCCCAAAACAAAAATACCATCCATTTCTTTCCCTTTTAAAAAGTAGAGTCTGTATATATACTTCTATTCTGTATACACTCTTATTTTGTGGAGTTATTTTAGATTTAAAATAGGTAATGAGTGCTATTGCCATTTAAATCTCAGGATACAAATTCATTTGAACACTAAGCACACTTGATTCAGAAGAACCAACGAGGTTACTGGGTTCACAGACTTGTAATTTACCAACAAATATATTTCATGAGAGCTATAAAAGATTAGAACAGGCTTCAGGAACGCTGCTGTTTTAGTATATATAAAGAGGTAATTCAATCAATTGTCGCGAGCTGGGAGATTCTCCTACAGATCTCCCTGCTAGCTCTCTCCCGACAGACCCCCTGTGAAGAAAGCATTAGCCCATGCTAAGGCTGTGTTTAAAAAAGCAAACCAAGCAAAGGAACGAGGGTGCTTTAGTGGGACCACAGGGCTTTACACAAACACTACTAGAATAAACTCCTCTGTAAAGACCTCCAAGTTTCACATCACTTTGTCTCTGCAGGTTTCCAAATATCAATAACAAGAAGAAAAAAAACAACCCATAAAGAAGGATGGGAAGAAGTAGGAAGTTTTCACAGAATGTGGTTGTTTGCCATCCTCGAATCTAAACAAAACCAGACACACAATATGTTACTCACACATGAAAAGAGGAGAGCCAAAAAGGGAAGGAGAGACTTCTCTTTCTTTTCCTCTTTCCTTGTTTCAAGAAAGCATCCCTGAAAGCACACACGCATCTGCTTCGGGTCCCCTGACGTCAGTAAACACGACTGAAGTAAAGCACATGCTTAAATACGTTCCAAAACGCTTATCTGCTTTTAATAATTGGAAGCTAAATGGAAGCTATAAATCAATGAGCAGAACACGTTCAATCAACAAACAAGACATTTTTCGACTTTAAGGTGATGGTACTTACTGGTTCTGCAAAACTTTGGATTCAGTAATACTAGTTATTAGAACTAGAGACAGTTTCTAATGCAGGATTCAATCAATTAATTTATGAATCTATAATGTGTGAACTGGTAACAGAATGTAATTGTGATTAACACCAGTGCGTCACATTTGTTTGGTGCTTTATATCTTAAACACGGCATTAAATAGTTAAACTAGTTACAGCTACGTTATTATGTGCAAAGCACCTATCAGGAGTAGTGGTATCCTGGGTTCCCAAACTCCCATGTGGTATGTATTTAACATAAAGATTTTCTACAAACTACCATCCTTGATTTTCACAGTCACCGGAATCTTCTGTTCCCAAGGTGTAAACCGTCTGCATTTCACATCTACGCTTGTTAAATACCCATCACAAAAAGCCAGGAGCTTCCACTGAAAGCTGCAATACAAGGAGAGAGCAGGCAATAAAACAGTTAGTCAATAAGGCTTTCTCCCTATTTTTCAAATACCGGTGTCTCCAGTAAAAGGAAAATAGGGAGAAACGTGAAGGTCTGGTACAAGGCTACTCATCCCTGCTGGATAATTTTGGTAAGGCTGCTGGGCAGGAAGCTGTGGTCGGCAGCTCAGGCAGTGTGCGGCCAGCGCTCTCGGAGAGGCTGGGAGAGGGGTAAGAAATACGGGCTGTTCTGACGGAGCACAGAAGGTATTATACACCAGGGACCCTGGCGGGGTTACGCAAAAGTCGCTCCAAACAGGAGTCAGCCATTTGACTATCCCTTTTCTAAGGGACTGAACGTAGGATTACAGGTCTTGGCTCCCTCACAGATGCAATTTTTCATCACCTAGCAAGCTCTGCTGACACCTGGGATGTCTTCCTGGGATGAGTGCTCATTCACATCCTAAACCTCATGGACCATTATCAGCTCCCTGGGACAGACTCCAGTTCTTTAGATCCTGTATAGCAATGTCCATGCATGTGTGTCATCTTTATACAGGTACTCACTCTTATTTAAAAATTTATCATCTGCCTACTGGAAATAACAAGACCTGCAGTAATCAACAGTGATTTTGAGGCTGTTTTTGCCTGCCACAATCATTTGTTATTTAAGCACATGATATTGCCTCTAATGTCTCTTCTTGTAACGAGGTGTGTGCTAAGGAGCTAAAGAAGCCTGACCCAAAGCTGAACAAGCATTAATATGTACTTGAAACGAGCATAAAGGAATGCGACGGGGATGCAGGATGGGCGTGCGCAAGCCTGACGTGCCCGTCTCCAGCAGCTCCAGGACACCCCCTTGCCCGGAGCTGGTCTCTGTGCATGTTCTGCCCATGGGCAGCAGAGGGTGACAGCAGCCGCTGGGGTACCTGGCATGGTAGGGACCGGTCCCAGGGACTGCCATGGCAATTACTGTAGTGGGATCTAATTCCTCGGCAACAGGCAGGATCGGGTCCTAAATTAGGCATTTCTGGCTTTCATTAGGTGTATTCATCCTTGGGCCAATTTATCTGCTGGAGTAGCTCCCCTGGGGACTGTGCCAGCAAAGACTTTGGCCTAATGATTTCAGATTGATTTCTGTAGCATCATCTTTGTGTGGCTTTGGAAAGACTATTTGAGTATCCCGCTATAGACCTTGCGGAAGCAAATACCAATTCTGAAGGAAGATTTTGACTAAGCAACTACTCTTTCAAGATAAAAAACAAAAGTAGCCTAGACCACGGGCAAAAAAACCCAGATTGAATTATGTTTAACACATATGGAAAGTTAATGGTGTCCTGTATGTTGCTTTGTGAGTTATTAGCACCTAAATATTCTCCATGACTGGAAGTGTATTAACGAGCTGGAAGACAAAGCGATCTAATCAGAAGAGATCAGCAGTAATTTATCCCGCAGAAGATTTACATGCAGCAGCCATGTGTGTTTGTTTATGATCTCTACATCTGGTAATGAGTTTTTGACATGATGGAAAGCTGCGGTAGAATAATGCACTCTGTTCCTCACACTGACTAATTAATGCTCTACTTAATCTGGAAAAAGGCACTTTAAAAATAAACACTAATTTTCAGCAGACCATAAAGAATAGGTAACAACCAAATCACACAGCATAGGCCTAAAAACTGGTGTAGCAACCTCATCAGCATTAAAAAAGGTGATTTTTACCTCCCAGAGTACCACACGAAGAGTGCGCGCACACATACACCTCTCCGACATGGCAAACAGTACATTAACATTTTAATTTGTTCTGAAAGATAAGTGCAAGTATACATATTCTCCTTGCAGCAGTTTTCCTTTTGCACCACTTCAAGAGCGACAGACCTTAGATACCTGCAGAGATGATCAAAGCCTGAGTTATAATCTGTGGGAATGAGAAAAACCAGTAAGAGATGGCAGAGCTAAAATATTCCCCGTCATTCACACGCTGGGTGTTAAGCTGTGGTTTGCATTCACAAGTTACCCACAGTAACACTGTTGGCCATCACCCTCGACTTCATTCTGACAATTGATAAAATAAGCTGTAAATCACAATTTCCACAAGTGACATTGACAGGAAAAGCAGCCGGTGCAAAGACAGTTAGACATCGGATCCCCACCAAAAAAAAAAGCCGGGGAGAGGGTGTTCAGCCCGTCTGGCTGCTGGGGGGAGCGCAGCGGGGGCTCGGTGTCCTCAGCTTCTGCTGAAGTCATGCCATCGCTTTTAGTCACTTCACCAAGACCTTGTCTCCACAGGATGTTATGCTGGAACAGCTACTGCATTTACATTCACACCCTATCTCATTCCAGGATAACTTCCTCACATTGACGTGCCCTTAGAAGTACAAGAAAGAGCATTCGTCTGTGGCTGCATTTAGCCCTAGGCTGAAGTCTCAGGAGGTAACAGAGAATAGAGATTTGGCTTTATCTTATAAACTGTGCTAATATATATCACCACCCTTTGGACTGAAACCAACTTCTTCTCTCTAATCTCCCAATCATTTCCCACAGAAAGCGCGTACTTTCTCTAGCCCATGAATGAAAGCAAGGACATTAGGAAAATCAGAGGGATTGCAGGGCACGGCTAGCCTGTGTGAGCTGCATCCAAGAGCAAAGTTCCCAGCCTAAGATACCGGAGCTACGAAATGGCCCCTTTCAGTGGCTAAGAAGTGACCTTAGTGGCTAAAAGGAAAACTGCTTAGGCTACAAGTACTGAGGAACAACACTGCAGACTTGGGACTGATTCCCCAGCTGGAATTAAAGGTAAGTCAGGTAAAACAGATAGACACGGTGCAAACAAATGAGTAGGGACTGAAGCTTTTCACGTATATTGAAGTGACAACGTCAAAATACGGTTCCTCCTGCCAAGCACAACTCCTACCCTCCCACTCATACAGCCAGCGTACAAAGTTTGTAACTCAGGAGTTCTCGTGTGCTCTTTAGCTGCAACAGAAAATGCATTTTGGCAGTGCTCAGCTCAGACCCCTCACCATACCCCACAGACACCACCTGCAACGTCCCCGTCTCCCCGACACAAGCAGCAAGGACCAAGTGGAGAACCACACGTCTGACGGGGACGCAGATACACCCTGTGAGGTACAACCGGGTAAGGTCAATAACGACGGGAACAGCGGAGCTGTCGAAATGGAACCAGCAATTCCCTAAAACCCCTTTGGTTTCAGGAAGAGAGTGTGCAGGCTGAAGCCTGCAGAGAAGCGCCAGCCCCTGCTGCAGCACTAAGCCTAAGCGAGCAAACGGCATGCCATTGCTGGAGGCGACCAGTCTTCTCCACGCTTCCAACAGCGCTTTTCTGATAAAGACCTGAATTATGTTTTTTGTCGGTGCCTGTACCTCAGTGGGCTCCTAGGTCTGCAGAACATCTTTCTTCCACTTAGACTGATTCTAACTTTTCTTTGCTTCTGAGAGAAAACAAGTTACAGCTTCAAACCACGTAGGGCTGCAGTTTTAGTGCTGCAGAATCCCCACTTAGCCACTTCTTCTCTTTCCTCAATTCTTCTCTATCTGATTTACTGTTTACTTACAGACCATATGGGAAACACGTTGGGAAAGCACGCATCCGGGTTCACGTTCAGAATAAATACTTTTTATGACTATTCCCATGACCTGCAGCAATAGACTAGATTAGTCACCCACAACTATGTATAATCATACAATCATTTAAATACATTTTCAAAACAGAATACGTTTTAAGATACAGATCAACTAAATATTCCTCTATAGGCTTTCTAACACCCATTTCCTACAACTTTACTGTTTCCACCTGAGATAGAGAGCGTCATCTTTCAAGCGTGGAGTCAATATAAATATAAGAACATAAACACACGGGTCCATGTGAAAGTGCAGCCTGCAGACTATTAGTGCTACCTGGTCTGCTCAGTTTTCTTAACAAAAGAAAGGAGGAAAAGAGGTGAAAATGGATGCAGATGCTGAAGTGAAACTGCCATCTACCAACATGTGCAAAAAAACCCCCCACCAATTCTTTTTTATTCTCTGCCTGTTCCAGATAAACCAAACTCCCTCTAATTTTAGGTTCATCCCAAAGCAGAATTGTAAAAGCTTTCTGCTGAACAGAGAATAGAATATTTCCCAAGCAGAATACATCTTTTAATCCAAACCCAAATAAACAAAGGGTCAAATTCAACCTCACCCATTACACTTAGCAACAAAATTGAAAGGAAAGCTTGAAAAAGTTATTTTGAATTGAAGTACTTCAAATCTTTTCAAGCTGAAACATTCTGAACTCTATCGTGTAAAAAATTAAGTCAATGACACAAAACTAAATAAGTCATTTAACTTAGTGTTTCTCAGTAATCTTTCTACCAGAAGAAAGTCTAAAGCAAAATTTATAAAAGTAAAATTAATAACAGCATTTTTTTTTCTATGTAAGTAATGAGACAGCTATATCCTGTACTACTTCATCTTATTCAGGATATTTTTTTTTTTTTTTAATTTGTCATCAACCTCCAGGTTCAAGAAAAATCTGATGTGTCCCTTTTGCTTTGGGAAATGGTTCTGATAATCTTCTAAGCGTTGTTGCACATGCAACTGCCAGGAGTGAAGAATGCTTGTAGCTCTCCCCCGCCTCCCCTCCCTACATCGTCCACCCGCAGAAGCCGGCAAGCTCAGCGGCTGCAGGATATTTGCAGAACATCTCATCGGCCGCACTGACCGACTGCATCACGTTACAAGACTTAACCAGAACACATGGAAATCTTCCTTTTGTTAAAATCATACACAAAAGATGAAAAAATTACAGAGATTTCATAAGGTAACTTGGCTTTTTAGAGCTCTTTGGTTTTTTTATGAAATTGAGGCCGGGTCTTGTTTCTACAGGCCAATGTTGGAATACTGTTGTAACCCTCTAAAAAGGAAAGGGGCTTTGTTTTTCTTTTTTTTAAGAAATGCTTTCTCCACATATTTCTGAGACGGTGCGCGCAGTACTGTAAAGCCTTTCCATCTCACCGCAACTTTGCAGTTCAGCAGAACACTCAAGCAAGCGCTCAGCTGTACGCACCTGAGTGCATCTCCTCCTCCTCCTCAGCATGAAGGATGCTGAAGGAGGAAGGACTTGCCCTCATTTTTGAAGCGAAGCGCATGGCGACCAGCTTTCTTTTCAGTAGGCTCGCCGTCAGGCGCGCACAAGCCGGCGGTACCACGCTGCACAGAAAGTCGAGCTGTGCCTGGAACAGGCGGTGATCAATCTCTGCCGGCCGGCCGCCTCCTTCGCCAGCTCCATTTGTACTTGGAAAACGTGGTATCTGGAAAATTATTTAGAACTGCAAATTTCCTTGCAATGGGCTTTCTTGTTGTTCTGCTTGTTTCGGGGGGGGAAAAGGCTGGAGCGGGAAGAGTCATTACATAGTGAAAAGCAAAAAAACACATTTTCATGTGTGATTACTTACATTAATACGTATCGTTTTACATACATAGTACATCTACATATGGAACCTATTATTATTGAGGAAATGTTTTTTTAATGAGGAAGACTGAACAATACTTAAGAGAGAAAATGTTCAAACCAATGTTAATTTGCAGCAGAAGTAACAAAATATTTTAATAAAAAACAGTAAAAAGACTGGCGTTTGTATTCAGGATCAGCCCCGTCCTATGTTTACACCTTGAGAATAGGATTTGACTTTTCCAAGCTTTGCAAACTTCCTAAGCTGAAATTTAAACTCTGACTCTGTTGAAGACTTTTAAGAGTAAGACCAGTGCTTCAGCTCTACAGAGAAACATTGTATTTCTGTTTTGTAGATCCGTAGAAGCATTTTTATTTCCTCCACGTTTTGAGGTGGGTTTGGGTTTTTTTTTGCTTGTTTGTTTGTTTTGTTTTGTTTTTTCTTACAGTGCCTGCCCTCCCTTCCTAGCCCCCAAACTCATCCAAAAATAAAGGGATTTAGGTAATACAATCACTTCTGTATAAATGTAGCTAATTATATTCTCAATTGCTGAGCACTGCTTCCTCTCCCTCTCCCTGCTTGCTGGGATTAATTAAGCTTTCTTTAAATGTTGCATATGAATTAAGAAGAAACAAACAACAAAAAACCCTCACTATTTTCAAATGAAAAAAATCTGGTGCTAAAAAGTCCTGGCAGGCTAAACATTAGTACAACAAAACTGCTGGGTTTTAAATTGTAAAAATAAAGTGAGTAAAAGCTCTCTGTTTTAAAAATGAGAGACTTTCAAGAAAGACGGTTCACTGAAGGAAAGGGATACTTTCTTTCAGGAATCATCTCAAAACCAAGGATGAATTATTCGTATCAAATATAAACCTCAAAACAGACTCTCTCTGTTATCGTAATGCAAATATTAATGCGTATTTGCTATTCCTGCCAAATGTTATCAGCGTTGTTCCAACTCGCAGGGAACAACCTGTTCTGTGTGGATCCTGAGTGGGCTAGGACTGGACTAGGTTTATCATTTTAACACCAGTAACGTTGTTTTGTTCACCTTGAGAAACCACAGCATGAGCAATGATCGCAAGCGGATACTGCGCGGGTCCCTGCACTGACTCCTTAGGAAAAGCCTTAGGAGCCCCAGGACTGCGAGACCAGTACAGCGGCTCCTGTGGTCCAGAGACCTGTCACTGGCCACGGCTCTCACCACCTATCTTAACTCACCTTCTTTATTTACGCACTTTTTTTTTTTTTTTTTATTTTAAATTTAGCAACTTCCTAAGCTTCCTTGCTGTGCTTTCCAAGTCCTTCTTTCAACGGCACAGTGTCAGAATGGCAGTGAAACCAGCACCAGCCACTCCATATTGGCCTGATGCAACCTACTGGTTACATCCCACAGGAGCCAGGTACCCAAACAAATGTGTGTCCTGAGAAAGACAAAATTTGTAATAATGTGCTGTAAGTGTTTTGAATGTAGTTCCTGATTTTGAATCTACACAGTGCAAAAACAGTCCTACTTAGTATACGGCAAGAAAGAAGACAAGTGGCACATAGATACTACCAAATGCCACACCGAATGCCTTCCAAGTCTTGTGTAACAACAGATTTCAAATTATAAATGTCACACAGGCATCATATCAGGCTTTGAAATATGGTTTACTTGTTACCAAATATGATGTGTCAATTGATTTATCAAATTCACAAGAAAGAAGAAACCAATGAGACAATCCAACCTATCTCCCAGCAAGTCCAGGACTGTTTCCAATGAAATGTAGACTGGCAGAAGAGAGATTTATTACCACGGTTCCTTAATGCTATGTTTTACAATTTAGCAAGCCTTCCGATCATGCTCCACATGGTACTTTTACCCAGCATGATAGGCTCACCTGGATTTCCACCACCTGCCTGACTCGGTGGGTCACTTGCTGCCCGTGCGCCTTTGATGTTGACCCTCCGTAGCCGATTTCTACAGATGGAGCTATTTTTGAAAGAACTTATTGGATGGCAATAATCTCACGAAGGCAAGGGAAAAAAAAAAGAAAAATAGAGTTTGTTGCTTCAAAAAGACATGACAAGAGTGGCAGATATCTTTTTAAAAGTCAGGCTGATCTTTAACGTGCCTACAGTAGCATTGAGGCCACACTGAGTTGTACTCAATTTCAAAACGCCGATTAAAAGGGGAGGGATTCATCTGGCCACTGTTCCTCACAAACACTTACAGCCATGTCTCGTATTAGAAATCTGTAAAAAGCAATACCGAAAGACCTGGAAACATTTACAATAACTTAGCTTGGGACTAAATGAAACAGAATGTGCCTACTCTTTGATCCCATTAAAATGCAAGGGGTTTTCTTGGTCATGGAAAAATCATTTTGCCGTATCAAAATCTAGTCGCACAAAACAGCATCGGGTAGTTCATGCATCAGTTGGTTTGACAGAAATGAACTGTTAAGAAATGACAGGCATGTAAGTGACCGCAATAGAATATGGCTGCAAAAATACATCTTAGCTTGAAAATAAAAAAAAAATAAAAGCTTGATGCATCTTCTGTGATTTCTGCTATCTAATTAATAATATACATTAACTTAGAAGACATTTTAATCTTTAGGAATTAAAGAAATAATCCTTGGATTTAGCAAGTTCAAACATGTATTTGATTTTAAGTGCATTAAATAATTCCGTTGGTTACAGGGAATTTTTTATGCACATGAAAATCTTTGAAATGCTGTAGGGTAACAATCTAAACTTTGACTAGGCTAGAAATGAGAAGGTATTAGTAGTCTGGCTTTGGTTGAAGTGATAAAGGTGATGAAATTCAGATGAAGAGTTATTCAGACTGCAAACTCTCTCAGATTTTGAAATTTGGTCAGACCAATTAGCCGTTAAGAAACAAGTACCTTCTTCGGTGCAACACATATATAAAAGTAATGAAAAATATGTTCACGGTAGGTAACAGTTGCTTCGGATTTGTAAGCACACATTGCAGACTATTTTTTTAGTTCCGTGGTAAAGGGTACATCGATGAGCACTGTGGTGTCTCTTTGCACTTTCACGACAAAAAAACCCACGAGCGGTAACACGCTTTCATAGATTGAACACAAAGACTTCATGTATAAATTAGACAGCTTGGAACAGCAACCTTACAAGGTATTTATGAAATTCCTTGCACACGCAGAATTGAAGGAAGTTGACTGCTGCAATACACATCTAGTCAACTGGAACCCAGATAATGAAAACATTTTTGGTTTGAAATAGCTACAAAATGTAGTACATTTCCAGGATTACCTGGTTTTAAAATACCATGCCTGGCTAGTGATTCATTTGCAGCTTTTGCTGCTTCATCTTTAACAGCAAATTCATTGCATGAGCTAGGGGATGTTCACTTCCGAGGAAGAGCTGGTAGGCTCACTTTCAACGTGGCAAAGACAGACCTGTGTATAATTAAGTGCTAAAGATAACACAAACGTTTATAGTGCCAATGTGTATGGTACCTACTGTCACCCCAATATGAATTTCTGAAAATCCTAAACCTTACAGAAATAATTAAATATATGGCAACAGCCCCTACAATGCCTTCATAAGTAAGAAAGGAGGCACACACACATATATATACACACACATACATACGTTTGTAAAGGGCAACACAAGTAAGACACAAACCCCAAATGAACACCCTGTTACTATATGAGCAGGTCAAATGAATGCAATGATAACACTACCCGAGTGATAACACTACCAATTAACTTTTTTCAAGTCTCTAACAAAAGTTGAAATCTTTCCATCACACGAGAGAGACTTTTTGGCTGTATTTCTATATCATCCTGAGTAAACTGGCTGAATCGCAAAGACGGAACGCTATCCTAGAATAATGAAAGGAAAGGAAAATACTTCTGCTCAGGACTGACATTTATCACTACAGAATAGCCATTTTTTGCCATTGTTTGAAGTAAGGGAAGTAATTAACATACGCAAAACCATTTTGATACCGCTGCCCTATTTCCTGCATGTTAGTAACAACATGCACCCCCCAATACAAGGTGTTCATTAACTCTCCACGATAAACATCGTACTTCCATATCACACATTTGAGAGCGCTCCTAAACTGGGAAGTTGGGTAACAGCATTACCCTATGCAAAACCAGCCAAGTCCAGTCAGGAAACAGATTAATTTGAAAGCCTTAATTAATGACTGAACATTTATACAGCCAAGATTTATGAGTTACAAGGAAGTAAGTCCAAAACATAACACTCCCTCCTGCTTGCAAGCTCTCTTTTTAATGGTAAACAATTAGCCCAGGGTAAGACACTGTCTAAATTCTCAAATTCATTTTCTTCCTCCAACTTCCAAGCATTGACAGAAGACAAATGAATGTCATGCTTGTTTTTCCCCCCTGCTCTTCCATAAATATTGTCATTAATAAACAAGGGTTAATGAAGACAAAATACAGATTTTTCTTTTTAAAATAAATAAACCAAGGAGTTTCAAAACATTTTTTTTAAGCTCACAAGTTCAAAAACAGTATACGACAGAAGAGGAGGAAAGGAAAAAAAGAATACTTCCTGGATAAGTAAGTTTATAGAACTTATTTTCTATATATGCTTGAAGAAAATCATAAACAAGAAAAGGAAGGCCTTTTTATGTATATGTATGTACACACACACACTTATTAAAATACATATAATCACATAAAAAACTCTTAAAATCCAAAAAGATCCCAGTTTTTCTTCCTTGAGTTTACTACACTGAATTCACAAATACTTTTGCAAATTTAGTAACAACAAACGTTAGAAACGAAGAATAAGTTTCCAGCTTTTAACATTTTGACTATATTCCACTTCTGAAGAGAACTGACATCTTATTATGATGAGCGCTTACTATTTGAATATTAAAACAAGACTGCCAACTCTTCTTTGGAAGTCCTCAGGCCTTAAACAAGAAGAGTCAAAAAATCAAGAAAAGTTTTGTTCTCTCTTGTTTATACTAAATTACCAGACACATTTTCTTGCCTGCAAATTCTGTTTCGCTAACAAAGGAGTGCGGTTTGTTTCTTCCCCTGGTTTATACAACATGTAAATACACAAAAATGACCACAGAAATGGCAAGATCCCATAAAGCGGTAAGATGTCTGATTACAAGAGCCTGCGATGAGCCCGCGTCCCTACAGCCATACTGTACGCCCTCCCTGGCAAGGGACCTCCCCAAGACTCCTCTCTCCAGGTACACAGCCACAACCGCGACCTGCAGAGGTAACCAGAAACACAAGCGGCACGTGGCTTTTGGGTTGGGGTTGGGTTTTTTCTGCTTGCTTGTGGTGGCGTGGCAGTGCTGAACACCCAAGCCCCTATCATTGCCTGTCATGAGAAAAATCCCCAACAGCCTGTCCTCCTGGCTTCTTCTCTTCGGTCCTTCACTCTTGGCTGAACGATGAAAGCCATGCCTTGCGAGGGAAAGTGGCTGCCAAAGAGAGATCGGGCGGAAAGAGTTTTCCTGACATGGACTCACAAATACTTGGAAACATCCCGCCGCAGAGTCTAACCTATAAGCTGAGTACATTTCGTGTCCCCGCCCCTTCATCAGTTTCTCACCAGATGGGAGCTCACTGGGAGCAGTTCCGGAAAAAGACTAAGTTGGTTTACCCCAACAAAAAGCACAATAAGACCAAAATATACAAGACAAAACAGAAGACAGATTGCTGCTCTCCCCCTCCTTTCCCCCCAGTGCTGTGTTTCACTGTGCAATGTTAAGTATAATAGTAATAGTCTTGTTTTATCAGAAATTTACTTTATTTGCTTGGAAATTAAATCTCAAACACCACAAAGCCAGTCTCTGTAAGATGCTAATTAATCTGAAATCATAACTAGCCCCCCTCCCGCTTCCCTAAATAAGGAAATAAACCATCAAACAAATAAAATCCAACGCAGTTCTTTTAAACTGGGCAAAACGCTCTTGGTTCTCCTCCCCTGACAATAGGGATGTCAAGACCAATTAGCAATTGCAGTCATCTTGGGTTTTGCTCTGTTTTCTTCCACTGCAAGTGGTCAACCCAGATCCAATGGCTCACTTCTATACATGCAATGCCATGGACAAATTACAGAAGACTAAGACCCGAAAGTTTTTTTTTCTACCCAACTACGCTTGACGTTTTCATTACTCAAAGACAGGAAACAAAAAGCTTAAGCTGAGAACTAGGTGATAGTTGGAAAAAGTTTAATTAAAAAGCAAAACAGTCCATGGAATTGCTTCTAACATAGCTAATAGTTTGCTGCAGAGTTATTATTGTGCTGTTTCCATCTGCCAATAACCATTTAAACCTTTTGCCAAAGGCAATCTAAAGCTTTATGTATTTCCATATGTATTTAAGGGAAACCATAAAATTTAACTTGGAAATAACAACTTCCAATTTTTGATCTACAAAAATCTGAGCTACAGTAGTGCATGCACCCATCAGCTTTTCAGTAGTGCTAAGAAACATTACCTGACAGCTTCTACTCTGGGCAATGGTTTGAACGCTAAGACCAAAGTGTTGTGCCAAAACAAAACCTTTGTTAGGATTCAAATACCAAAGAGAAAGCCAGCGACAGATAGCTGCCCTTAAAGTGCCTTCTTAATGGGAATGCAGCTTTCTTCCCATGAACAGCCAGTGTCCAGGCACGCTGTGAAAATAGAAGTTACATGGCAAGAATGAAAATTTCCCTGTTTGACAACGTAGGTTTGGCTGCAAATACTTGAAAGTTTCCCTGTTCCCACATTCAGCATCAGTGACTATCTTAATTACCAACAGCTTCTCAAACTGTTTCAGAATTACTGCTGAGCAGCTTAATCTCACCAAAAAGCCTCCAACTCCAACAATGATATTGCTAAGGTTTGTGGATAAAAAAAAAGAAAGCAGAACAAAAGCAGATATTTCAATGATTTTTTCCAAAAAAATCTCACTTAGAAAAATAAAATTATATATAATCAAAACATCTTTAAAAGGATGCATTTCAAACTCAAATAACTTAATGGGATGGCAAGTGTGTAAGTTTGCAGCTCATACACATTTTTAGGGATGGGAAGTATTAAAGGATGTTTAGATATTATTTTATTATTCATTATTAGGTTCCAAATTTTCGCAACAGAAACAATTACTTCGCTGATGACTGCCAAAGGCAAACATCCTATTTTATATGTACACAAAGAAACCAGTATATGTTCAAATATTTTAATTCATACACACACACACACCTCTCCAATCTTTGCAGTTCAGTGAAGTGTAAACAGTTAGTGTTGTCATTAAAACACACATTCTTCATTCACAGCAACAATACTCAGGTAGATTAATAAGCTTTTATACCTGGGCTCTATTATTCCTCTGCCATTCATTAACATTTCTTCCACCTTGACAGCAATTTAACTGGCACAGTACCAGAAATACAAGTAGGTCAGCACAAGGTGTTCCTCTGTATGGTTTCATCTGCTACAAACATCCTACCTGAGTTAGCCTTCAGGTACTACATTTAAATATTCCTAGTGCCAATTAAGATAATAATCAGAACTAGTTTGGATATCACTGTCCAAGTACTACCCTTATTTTTGGAGGACTGATGCTGTTAAGGATGGAAAGGAAATTTTACTGCAGAAGGGGGGAGCCCTCTGCAGCTCTCCTGGCCAAGCGGATGCCTGAGATGATGCCTCAGTGCTATCTCCATGGGAAACCCTCTTGAAATCCTCAGCATATCCAAGAGGAAAATGTATATACATGTAGAGGAAGGTAAATTGAATACTGAGGTTTGATAGTTAGACACTGTATACTATTAAAAGTAATCACAACAGGCACTTAAACCAGTCAGACACACACTAATCTTAAGGGCATGAGAAATAGCAATGGATGTGTAAGAATATTTTTTTTTTTCCCCCTGTTTATGAAAAATGTGGATCAGCAGTCTCATGGAAAATGAAACAAAATTAACTTCAAACATATCTTTTGCTAATGTACTGGGACATATTCAGTATTTACAAGCAACTTGTATATGTTGAGGATCTGGCCCTGAAGTTGGTGTATAAGAGTCAAGGATCAGGAATTAATTCTCTATGAAGTGCAATGACTTTTTGGTGACTTTCTTTAATTTATACACCTTGTCTTATACTTTAGGACTACAGTTGAGTCAAACTCAAAGCAGCAAGCTCACTTCTAACCACATACTCTGTGACACATCCTAACTTACAAGATCAAGTGCCAGCACTACAGGTTTAAATCAGAAAAACAGGTCAGTGTGAGGAAAAAGTGCCTAATTTTTTTGTCTTTTCCTTTTTTTAACATAAAAGCAAATTCCACCACTCTGATCTGGTACAGACACTTGTATTACGTAAATGAAAATACTTCAAGAGGCGGAAATAAACCAACATTTTCAATTCCTTCCTGATCATTGCAAATGCAATTTTTACTCTGAACATTATATACCCCTATTTGTGATCACTGGTCTACTGAAAGCGTATGCTTTGAGACATTCAAGAATAATCCCCACTGCCTGATTTAAAAAAAAAAAAAAGAAAAAAGAAGAATGAATTGAATTAAAAGTTGCTAGAAATAACTCACAGGCAAAAAATAAAACTAAAAGAAAACAATAGCAGTAGCCTAAAGAGACATATTTTTTCCTTCAGGAATGAATTCCCATCTGCTTTTAAAGAGCAACATGTTTTTCCGTTGCTGGGAATTACAGCCAAAACCGGGACAATAAAGCAGCAAAGCCACAGGCAAGAGCAGAGGGCAAGTGAAGCTGGCTGACGGAGTATCAGTCTAGGTCCCTCTTTTATACGCCTGTGTTTCGGTGACAGCTCAACAGTCCCCCGCTGTGCTGGCAACACACTCCCCTCTGCCGCCCTCAACAAAGGGGAGCTCCTGGTAACTCCGCCGCATGCCAGGTAGCGTGGAAAAGGGAAGGCAAGGGAGGCAAACAGCATAGTCAGCGCTGCCGGTAACGCAGGCGTCTCCCATGGCCTCGGATGGTTTGGTGAAACGACAGCGCTTTTATAAAAGCTCATGGGAAAGGAGCAGCCCCGTGTCGGCGGAGGATCGCTTACCCCTGAGCCTGACGTAAGCGATGCTCCTATTGCAGGTTCTTTCTCCAAACAGGCATGCGACAAGAAACAACCCTCGAAAGACACAGGGAAGACAAAAGCAAACGCCAAGTGCTCATTTACAGAACCTGGGTGGACAACGCCATTAAAATAGGTGATGAAGACACAGAAAGGAAGAAAAAAACCCATATTGAAATTAGCTGTAAGGTTCCTGCGCCCTAACTCTTTCAGCATTTAGGGAATCAAAATGCTCAGGTCTTTGGGCTGTACGGAGGAAGAAAAGCTCAGGTTTGAGAAGCAGGCTGAATTTCATACCTCAACACTGCCTGGTGCTCGCCTGGGGGCTCCCTCAAATTCCCTCTGGCGTTTTCCCAAGTTCCTCTGAGGATCACTGTTCTTTGAGTTACTGAGGAAGCAGTTTCGACAGTATCCTCCTGAGCTGTTAATGGGTCTGACCTTTTCGGAAACACTAATGTCCCTTCAGCCAGATGCATTAAATCTCCTGTGCTTGATTAAACTATTAGCAAATCATTATCTCCCTGAAGGATAAAATGTTCTTTCCCAGATGAGCTAGCCATGCATAAATTTCAGTGCAAATACTCTCCTGTATTCCAAACCTTACGTTTTGCCTAAACATGCTAATTGCCAACCATGCTTTATGTACTCAGAGGGTGAATGCATACAGTACTTTATCAGCCTGCTTAGGGCAACAACCCCCCCAACTCCATCTCTGAAAAATGCGCGAGGGGAACCAGATCTTTCTGAAGTGACTAAAAAGGAGAGTGGGGAGAGGCGGCGTAACGCCACAAACTCTTGCGGTTCGGCAGCACCATGCCAATGAGTGATTGCCCTCGTTCCTAATCTGCCCAAGCACATTCTGCACGTACGAGGTTCTTGCGAGACCAGCAGTAAGCAAAATCCCATGGGAAGTCCTGTGTAGTTAGTTATTTCCTTTCCGGTGATTCATCGCGTTTATCCCAAACACTGACATTCGGAAAACATTCCAAATGCCAGGTATTTCCTCACCTTCCAGCCACCTGTGCCAAACACATCCTCAGCACTGATAAACGTGTGTAGGAAGGTGGTGATCCCATATTACCCACACTGGATGAAGGCTGAGTCTCTTTTCCTCACCCACCCACACAAAAATGCTCACTTTTCAATGAGTGATACACATTAACAGATCCTGTGCATCGTTCCAAGAGAAACTTCAGAGGTTCATCTGAGGCCTTAATCTTGCTGCGTTTCAATGTGACGGCGTTCCTCACGTTGAAAATTGCGTTTCACTGTAATACAGTATCCTGGTGGGGAGCTAAGCAGAGCTCCTTCAGAAGGAAAGGCCGTCCAGCAAAGTCCGGTCAGAGTCATTTCAGCCTCAGATGCTTTAACTTCCACAGTGTATTTTCAAACCACACACTTCTGATGAGACATATGCATATTTTTTTGCTGGTATCTTAGAAATTCAAAATGTGTGGGCCCAGTCCCAAGGCATGTGTTGAGCACCTTCAACACCTGTTGAATTCACTGGGAACTGAACACGCTCTGCATCTAGCATAACTAAGCATAAAAAGAACAAACTTGTTTGTATTTAAAAATTAAAACCATGAGTTTTAGCCAGGACATGATTTGAAGGGTCTACTGTTTTTTTTTTTTTTTTCCCATACAGAAACTTAATTCTTCTTTTTCTTTTTTTACACCTTCACTCCCAAAAGCCCATGTCCCTTTTTAGGCTACTATACAGGATTGGATCCATTGCCCTTTAAAAATGTTAAACAGAAAGCCTTTCCCTTAAGTGTGGGAGATCTTTTCCTTCATGTAAAACTAGATGTAAAGAAGATAACACATCCTAATTTGTCAGATGCCCTTTTTTCCCCCTATATCTAAGCCAGCTCTCACCTTTACTGTAGATGCTCTTTACTAAACAGACAAATTTTTCCCAACCTCTTAAAAGACTGTTTAGCCTCCTGTACACCTACGATGGAATGCATCCTCACTTCTTTTGCAGTTGGTACCTTCCTCTATAAGAAAGAGAGGAGTTTGGGGAGGTTTTGGTTGTTTGGAGTGGTTTTTTTTATTAAAGTTTATAGTTTAAATATGTCGATATCTGGTAAACAAGAACATGCACGTTTTGGAATACATATTTTAAGAGTCAAAGGCTTGAGCTGGTTCAAGCTAGTGTGCTGCTGCAAAGATACTTTTTGGCATCAAATATGCTCTCATTTCAGCCAGAGCAAACCTTCATTGGCTTGCTTTTTTCCCCCCTCCATTCTGTGTTCCCATCGAGAGTTATTGCAAAGTGAGAAAGATATTTTTTACATTAACTATGCTACTTCGACTAAGAGCCAGTGAAAGATTTACAGGTTCCCAGATTCCCGCTTTACTATTGTGTCCTGTAAGCATGGAAACTGACAATACTATAGAAACAATGCCTGCCTTTGCTTTCACCATGACCTGCTTTCCACCAATTTAAAAGCAGTCAGTCCCATTAGCTTACTTTTATAAGCACACTTGTCTTAAGAATACTGTCATCATATCCAGAATATTTAATTTTTTATTACTTCTAACCAACTTTAAACTCAGAACAACTCAACACTTGATTTCAGTTTCTGCCTAAAACCTCCCCCTCTGCTACTGCCTTCTAAACTAACAAAACCATCATCTGACTAGGGCTCAAACAATAAAAGAAGGTCCCTCACTCTACTGGGTTTATTTTCCTTTTTATCATCTACTTTCCGGAACAAAATATTTCTACATTGAGGAAACACTGTCTTCAGACCTCGCTCATCCCTTTTCGCAGAGCAAACTCCAAGGGTTTGAAGACAGACACACCCCTTCCACTTAATTTGTGAAGGCAAATGATACAATCTTCTTTTTCCCCCACGCAGGTTTAATAAGGACATCAGTCTTTGCATTTATAAAGGCAGGTGTCCTTCCTCTAGACCAAGACATGTTCCAGCTACAACCTTTCTTCTTTTCTGTTTGAGACAATGTATAATTTAAAAATTACAGGACAAGCAATTTCCTATCGGATATTGTCCGTGGGATTTTGTTCTTACTTGCACTAGAAACTGCATTGAGACTATTGGTGTTTTCTGTTAGAACAGAGAGCAGCCAATAATTATGAAAAACCTAATCTGAAACCCAAATTAAAAAACTAGAGCACCTGAGTTTGTGGAAGGCCCATCTTTCCTAAAGGAAGCCGGCTGCAGCAGCATCATGAAAGCAAGCAAATGAGACCCAAAGAACTCACACTGCTTGCACTTGAACACATTGCTTTTAAATACTCCTGTGGTTGGATCTTTAATTAATTGTCCTTTATAGAAAGCACAGTGAGAAATCAAACAGATAAAACTTCTCAGCATGAAGTACAACAGTGAAAATGCTCTAGGAAAAAGCTATGATCAAACTGAACAATCTCCGAGTGAAGACATGCCAATTATATAAAACCATTAAAAAAAAAAAAATCATCAGTTTTATAGAACTTGGAGCTCCTGCAATTTTGCCCAAAATAAAATGGAGGAACACTAGAATAAATCTTATAAAAGTTTTGATGCAGCACGATGCTTGTTGTTTTAAACTTTTTTATTACTTTCAAAGACTAGAGACTTCTCCGTGCCTACCAGTGCCCCTTGCTAACGCTACAGCATCCGGAGGTGCTGGCAAGGCCAGCGGTGCAGGTTAGCACAGCACAGACATTCATCAGCTGCCCCGGCACGGCCTTAAGTAGAAATTTCCTAGAAAAAAAAACCTGGGGCCAAAGAAAAGAGCAGTTCTGAACTGCTCCTCCGCCACACTGGCGAAACCTGCTGGCCTGCGTGCAAGAGCAAACGAGACCTACGGTTACTGCAGAGCTGTCCTTGCAGCAACCAGACCCAGCCTGCGCACGGCTTGGTCACACCGGCTCAGCTAAAACCAAGTTGAGGTGGTCCTGGGAAAAGGTAGATGCCTTCAGAGCAGAGATGCAGCCAAAGAAGTTGCCTTAAAGGGAGGAGGGAATGAACGATCCCTAGTGTCAACATCAGCTCCGAGGCCAAACCTTGCTATTCAGAAACTTCTAAAAACAACTTCTTACTTTCCTGATTTCCAGATACTGAAGTATCCCTGAAGAAGAGCCTCAAGCACTGCTGCAGAGCACTACTTCAGAAGCGCTTGGAAATGAAGACCGAACTCAAACCCAAATATTTCTAGAAAGCTGAGGCTTCTTTTGACTGCTACTATTAGCATAATAAAAGCAAACCGTACAGACATCGCTCCTCTAATGCACTTTTTTTTTTAACATTAAATTTCACTTACACGTGAGAGAAGGAAATTGTAATTCACCCTCATAAATTATCTTCCATCTTCTCTCACATGAAACAGTGGGAAGTAATCACCCTATTTTGCTATCTTGATATATCTTTAAAGGTACTCATTAAGAGAAACGTACATCCAGCAGGTGAATAGAGATAACTGGTCATAAGTGATGACAGGCAAAAATATACAAATATCTGATCTGAAAAAAGGCCAAGTTGGAAAGCAGATGCAGACTGAACCATCCACTTTACTTGCTGTTTATTCAGCTCATGTCAGGATGATTCAACAGATCTTTACATGCAACTCCCTATTCATACAGCATCTTCTAGTCACAAACCCAAGCATTTTCCATTTCTTTTTCTAAACAAAGGGTAGAACAGTGGAATGGGGACTTGCCATTCAACAGCGGAAACTATTTGTAAAGCTGGGAAGTTGGAGACACTCGGAAGAAAAGGCTTTAATGAAACTGGCCACTGTGCCTGCCAACTGTCAAGACTTTTTATGTATTCTTCCAAGGAACACTGACTGAGGCTTTTTCTGTGTTTACTCTTTACATCCCAGTTATTATAACTCTTTGAATGATGCAAAAGAACAAAACTCATGAGAAATGCCGTGTTAGAAACAGGCAGGCTTTTTCTCCCCCTGCAACTAGTCTGTAGCTGCACTCAGTGACCCATTAACTTATTTTTGGTTCTGTACAAAGCCAGCACCCAGACATTTGCGAATCATTATCAACTAAGCACAGGAATTCACCACTAGAGCCTCAGCTGATCCAGATCCAAAGGAAATCCCCATATGCTTGGAATTTCTGAAATACAAGCATTACAGTTGTTGCCTGGTAAGAAGACAGTTTCCATACACAACAGAGGATATGTTTATATTTATGTTTTTAGAGGCTTGTAACTCAGCCAGAGGCAGATAAATTTTCCCAGGGCAGCAAAAGTTGTATCACTGACGTCCAGGTAAAAACATAGTACTGTTTCAAGTCACTACTCCAAAGCGTGGAGGCAAGTAAAGCTGCGACAGTTTTCCAGACCGACATTTAAGCCTGCAACCCTTTTCATTATTGCCTTTCTTTCACTATGAGATCCCACATTCTGCGGCAAAAAGATGTGCTACACAAAACAGCTTCGCTCACTACGCAGCTTTCGTTCGTTCGTTCCCAGAGCACAGTTTGTCCTCTGCTGTGGAGAAGAAAAGCTCTTAAGCGTTTGACTTTGGTGTCTGCCGTGACACAGCTTCCCAGCATCAGCCTGGAGGCTAGCCCAGACACTGCTGCTGCGTATGGCAAGGTCTGACCCCATCCCTTGGACTTGGAGCACTCACAGCAGTGCCCTCACCAGCCAGAGGTTACTAGTAGGCAATGCAGCATTTTACAACATACCAGCAATATAGCGAAACGAGCAGAAATCTTGCCTGGGAGCATATCCAAGGACCAGTCAGTTGAGAAGGTCCTTCAGCATTTTAGGAACCATACAAATCCTCCACAGTCACCCTCTCTTTTGGACCAAGACAAAAGTTTAGCTTATTTCCCTGCCCATGTAAACAGCACACAGAAAGATGGGGGAGCTGAGGCAAGCACATCACATTTTCCACTCTGCTGTGGAAAAAGTAGAAGGTGACTATGTAATTAAAGATGGTGCGATAATGCATAGACTGGGACTGGCTACAGTAAGGTGGAAATTTTAGTTCTGGTATTTCATACCTTTTAAGAGTCGAACTGGCAACCTCAATAACATTCTTTGCATTTTTGAAGTAATATAATTACTTTCAATTAATCAAAATGAGGAAAGAATGAAATATCCTTTCATGAGACACTGACATGAATAATATTCAGGGAGCAGAGTGGTGACCGCTAACGTACCAATCCTTATTATAACTGCCAGGCAGCAGCATCTGAGAAATTTTCTCCTTCTACCCAGGACAGGAAATAATTGTCTGACATCCATTGTCAGAAGCTGACTAACAAATAGCAATGAGCTAGAACAATAAGTGCTGCTGTGAGGTCTTGGTTATATGGAATAGGAAAATAGGAGCTTCAAAGTGACCAGTGACTCCCTTGCAATTCTCCAGCACTGTCTCATAACTCTGTCTCTCCTCGCTCCATCTGAGGCTCCCAGTCACAGTCCTAAATGCAAAAGATCCCCAGGGATGTGGGGAGGCCCAGATGAACTGTCTGGGCAGTCTGGGGGCACTTGCCCCCACCTCCCTCCACTCCTCCTCTGGCAGCACGTCCTTCCTGGAGCCACCCGTGATCGTACTAAGGCTCACCCTGGAAGAGGCCCTTCCCCTGGCAACAATCCTCTGATGGAGTTCTTGAATGTAAAAAGCCCCAGATTGCATTCTGTTTTCTGAGAGGACACAGAGAAACCTCTCAAACATTCCCTTTCATAATTCCCCCCATCACTTTGAGAAGACCCAAGGGATGATATCTGGATGATATTTGATTTCAGTTTTGTGCACCCACTCCGTGGCCATTACCATTCAGAAAGTTTTACCTCTGCTCCTGAGTACTTCTGTGTGCGCTGAACGAGCTCCGCTAAGCAGACTTCGTCGCTGACTGGCATGGACTGAAAATGAAGTTTGAAGATCTCCCCGCGAGTGGCTGCATCTGGCAACGGCACGTAGATAATTCTGTCTATTCGTCCTGGTCTCAGCAGGGCCTGCAATGAAAGCATCACAGGAAGAGTTATAGCATATGGCACATCACATCAAGAAAGTAAAAACCACAACTCAAAAACCACAACAGCACCAAATAACCAACAATTTCAGCAACAGCAAGAAGCTGCACAAGAACAATCAAGCTATGTGCAAGAGGGGTTATTCTCCTATGTTAGAATGGATCAGTCGCTGAAGACAGTAAGGCTACTCAGCTTCTGAAAATACCAGTTTATGGAAAAAAGGAATCATAAACGAACCACAGTCATTTTCCTAAAATAATAATTTTAGGCTTGTTGCAAGGTGTGCTGGAATGTTAGGACTTGGCAGAAGGACAGGTGGCAATGGACACATCAGATCTTCAATCAAGACAACAAGTGGAGAAAAAAAGTTTTTTGAAGTGAAGCTTACATTCTGGGTTCGTGTTGCTTTATCCCAAATTATTAGAACTGCACGTGCTTACAGAAGAGCAGATTACTCCAACAGTTTTTTATGCAAAATAAGGTAACAATAGACAGAGGCCAGTGATGCTCAGCTTCAAAAAGGGAGAGAAACAACCCATAGACTTGCAAAAGCACTATAGTTAATGTATTTTAGCATCAGCTTTGAACTGTTGGAAAACCCTTCGTTTTTCCTTCTCTTGTGGCGCAAGACAACTGAAAATTCAACAGATGATGAATACAGGTACAAGCTTGCAAATTTGCAGTTTCATACACATATATTGGCCCTTGCACTTTGGTTTCCCAGGGCTACCCAAATTATATATACCCTGGGGAGGCGGGAGGGTGACAGAGCAAACTCTGGGCAGTCGCGACAGACAACACAAGAGGGGACAATAGCCACAAAGGGCAGCATGGAGAGTTCCGACTGGATGGGAGGAAAAAAATCTCTGGAAGAGAAGCTCAGCCTCGGGGGCAGGTCATCAGGGAGGCCGCGGAAACTCTGTCCTTGGGGGTTTTGCGGCTCAGCCAGATGAAGCCAAGCCCTCCCCGATCCAGTGCTGGCGACGGTCCCGCCTTGTGCAGGAGGGGGACCGCAGGGCCTCTGGAAGCCCCCTCCAACCAGCGTTTCTGTGGCTCTATGCTTTCTGGATGGGGTCAAAAAGTAAACATTATCTATATATAAAACAATTATATCCGATACAGAGGAGAAGCCAAGCTCTTAAATTTACAAGAAGAGAGGAAGCTCATTTCCCTGTATTTCTAAAAATCTCCCAGATTTTTGAAAACCATCTACAGTTAAAAAGTAAAAACCCTCCCAGCCTTTCTTACTTGTCATTTGGAAGAAAAAACAAACCACCCTGTGCACAGCGAATGCATATAAATAGTATTTAAACTATTTTTTAAAAACTGAACAATGTTTATAAGATTCAGCATGTAACCTAAATTGTTTTTATGTTATGGTTCTCCCTTGGGCCGAGTAGTTTGAGTTCCAGATGACTAGAGATATTGCATGGCTGTCCTGGGCTGTCAGCCAATAAGTCTTTTCCCAGCCTGATCATGTCAGTGAAAGTCATGCTGAAAAAATAGTAGGAAAGAGCTTTCCTTCCTGCACAGCATTGATCAAGTTAACACCCTTCCTAGAGTTTCTTTAAAAAGACTGTTGTGGTGCTTCAGAGTGGAAAAATGTATCCTGAATGTTAAGGGATGTCTTGTTATTTTTAAAACAGAAGATGAAAACGCTCAGCAGAAAGTGCAGGGCACTGCGGCGTGTTGCATTGAGCTATGTAAGGAAGGCTGTACTGGGAAGACTAAAGGTCCGTATCCAGCCCGGTACCCTGTCCCTGGCAGCGGCCAACGCTGGATCCCCGCGGAAGAGAGCGAGAAGCAAGCCGTCAACTGATACCGTCTCAGCAGACTGTGCTACTTTCCACAGCGCTCTTGATATATTCACCAAAGAACTCAACCCACTGATGATAACTCAACCGGTGTGTAATTCAGTGTCTAAATCATGTGTGTATCAGGATACTGCCATTTTTTGCCAACACACTTGAAAGAGAAATTTGCATGTTTCAAGACTAGGCTTGGAGGGAGAGGAATTATACTGCAATTGTGTTCTGCATGCTCTTAAGGAAATGCCCATAGCTAATTCTATTATTTAGAAGAAACAAGAAATGTTCACATGAGTACGGTGGTGTGTCTCTTTCAAATCGAGGCAGGTTTAATCAGGATGCCTAGAAAATGAGAACGTTTTCTAGAGCCAGCTTAGCTTCACACTGATGAATGACCATGGCTGTTGTGCAAGTGGGACAGGAAACATGCTTGATGCCAACCGGCTGGGAGCAAGCGCTCCCCTGCGTTGCATCGGCATTCAGCTCTGAGATAGTCTTCTAACATGACGGAGCATCCACGCTTGCAAAGCACAACTGCAGATGTAAACGAGTGAATACATTTTTACTGCTCAGTTACTAAAAATTGTATTTCCTCCAGTTTGTCCCAAATGCTTTGAGTTTTATATATAGTCATAGTCGGAGGCCCAAGTTTTAAACACGCTATCATTACTTTTTGCTGCGATCAGGCTTAGGGACCTTATCCAAGACAGCCAGATGTGCTGGGAACTGTACAAAAAAAGCACAAGTCGGTCTCTGCAGTGCTTGCTGCTTAAATAGACATAGACAAAAAGGAGAGGAGAGAAAATATTCTGTAACCTCACTTGAGAGAAGAGTCAAATTCTCCCCAGCCCCCGGAGAGAAAAGCAGGTTGAAGTGAGAGCTGGTCTCCACCAGCCCTCCCAACAGTCCAGCTGGACGGGAAATGTGGTGATCCTGGGTACAGCCTGACGGTTCCTCGCTCTGCTGTCACCACCCTTGTCCCTTTGGCAAGCCACTGGCCCCCTGCCCTCCACGCTCCTGGGAAACTAAAAGCGGAGGGAGAGAGTGAGGAAGGGGCCTGCCTTGACCCATCCTGCGTTACTGGAGGGCAAATCCCCGGTGAGAGGCCGTAGGTGGGCTGCAGAGCTCCTCTGCTGCTCGCTGGTCTGAAAGCAATCGGAGAGCAACGGCAAGTGGAGGCCATTCTCCTTTGCAGGACATCACTTCGCCCTCTCAGGCTTTTGTTCTCTGCATACTCCTGATGGAGATACTTTTCCTTTTCGGCGGAAATAATTGGTCCTGTTTTACCTCAAACCAGGACATTCAGGACTCGGAACTGAGCAGCACGTAGAGGTCGGCAATAAGGGAACAAGATATCCCTCTTGATGTTTTTGCGCATTGAAGTTTCCTTTGGAGGAAAATGAGCTCTTTCTGGGTTGCTTAGAGAAGCTTACTGTGGCATTTGGTGTGGACACCTGCAGCAGCGGTGTCAGCTTGAACACCAAGGCCCATGTCATGCTTACTTCTACTGCTGGCAGCAGTGCTGAGCGATGGATGCTGGCACCACCTTCTTCCTCAGTGCCTCTTTTCTTCCAGACCTAGAAGCTATTTCTCTTCTCAGTGGGGTGTTACGTGATGCAGACTTCCCCACGGGAAGGGTTTTGGAGGTGGTTGCTCCAAGTGCGCCATGACTTTCACAGGCCGTTCCAGAAGATGAAGCTTCAGTCTTGCAATTTGGACTTTGAAAATTGCCAGTATAGTGATAAGGACACCCAAGTCACCTCCGGACCAGTCCCGCAGACCACAGGGTGCATTGGGATCCAGTGCTGACCCACTGATGAGGCAGAAGGTGAAGCCACCTAGGATTGATCCTTGCTGCTGAGCTGGAGGAAGAGGGAATTCGGCAGGAGAAGGTGGAGGAGGAGGAATTCGGCAGGAGAAGGCAGTGGCTTGGCTGTGCAGGAGGAGAGGCAGGTGGGGGAAGGTGAGGAGTCGAAGCGGGGCTGCAGGTTCAGGCAGATATGAGCTGCCGGGAGTACAAAATTAACCGCTCCCGGCTGGGAGATGCAAAACTGATTTGAGGCTAGGAGCACACAGAAGGTGGGAAGTTGATGGGGCCAAAATTAATTGATGTGTGCGCAGAGCTACATAATTCACTGATGGTGAGATGTGAGGGTTGCATAATTTATGCAGGCCAGGAAGGGCACAAAATTAAGTAATTGGGGTTTTGGTAGAAACCAGAATACTTCATACCATTAAGCAATTCTTTTGCAAGTTTATATAATTTTTTTGTTGTTACCACAACAGTTATGAAAGGGGTCTAAGTGCACATACACTGAAAGGTTACTAGTGGTACACAGATACAACAGCCTTCAGGGGAGCACTAAGAAAGTGGGATAATCATCATGTAATACATAACATCATCAATAGCGAAAACGTATTTTAACTAAGAAGAAACCGCTCCCCTTTCAAAAAGAAACGCTTCAGTTCTTTGGTAATTACAATAGATTATTTCTTCAAGATATATCATTGGAAAAGATAGCTAGTTCAAAAATATATGTTTTGTGTGCAATTATGAAGATAATTCTTACAGGAAAGAAAACTTAAACAGGTAAAGCCAGGAAAATATTTGTGGTTCCTGTTAAGAATGGACTAGAATTAACCTCAGGGCTTTGCTAATTGTCTTCCTCCCTTTCCTTTTGGTTTTGTTTGTTTGTTTGTTTTTGTTTTTTTTTTTTTTAAAGCAGCCATCTTTAGTTAGCTTTTTCAAAGGATATTTGGCCATTTCAAGAAATACCTTGTCAAACAATGCAGAATTATAACACTGACAGAAGCATATCCAGCTGATGAGCTTTCTGTGGGATAGAAAAAATAGCTTTTCTACTGACATATTTCTACAGCCATGCCTAACTCATCAAAATCATTCTTAATCAGATCTTATAATAAAATGTCATACATAAATGGTACAGGAGGGTAATCTGACATTAGAAAAAATATTAATTCCAGAAATGTGCTAAACTTGGACAAAATTTTCATTAGCAAAATGTAACTTGCACAGCAAAACATAAGCTGCAGATTAAACAGCAAATTGAGGTGTGTAAGACAGAGCAAGTAGGTTCAGCAGGTAACAAAGTTCATCTGGAGAATCAGTGTCACTGCATGTTCTCTGCTGCAATCAATCTCCACAAGTAGGAACAGATTTTTATACTAAATTTAAGACATTTCCTTTCAAGTAAATACATTTATTTCAATGCAGAACCTAAAAAATGCAACTAAAAGCTTAATCCTGCCTTTGGAGTCCATTGGGATTAGACCACAGATGAAAACGAGAAGACTGGAAATAACAGAACAATCTGTTTCCTTTGTAACTAAATCCTTCCAACTTAAATTAACAATTGCTATTTATGAACCCTGGTTGTGGTCCCTACTTACACGGACTCCTGAATATGAGAGGTACTCTATCTCCTAATCTAATTTGGTAATGTAAATTTTTTTACTTTCATCATTACAGTATTTGAACATATGTAAAGCATTTTAAAGTCAGTCATATTCTTCCTGTAGTCTGTGCAAGCAATAACTGTTTGTGAGATCTTTTCAGTGGTTTTGCCCACGTCAGGACAGATGTGTTGCAAGCGTGGAAAGCGTTAAGGTAAAAGGCTGAGGAAGTGAATTTGTTAGCAACGATGAAAGGGCCTTCTCGTGCCATCACATTTATCTCTTGCAGGAGTGAAGTCAGCTCCCATAAAGGTGCTTCTCCTACGCTTTCGAGGCTCACCTCGGTGCCTGATATTTTCGTTCTCACTCTGTGCCAGAGCAAGTCACGCTCCCAGCCCAACAGACCAGGAAGCACTTGGCGTTTTAGGATCCTTGAAAGTTTCAAGTACGGGAAGTTCATCTGTCCTGTTTGCTAAACAGGCTACTGGAGGCTTTTTGCAACCATGGATTAATCACCAAAATTAGAAGGTGCCGAGGGGAAAAGACACATTAGAGCGTCACTATTAAAGACTTAAAAACCACAGTCCAGTGGAGAGCTAAATTTTATTTTTCCACAAGGTTTTTATTCCCCTTCCATCCGGCGTGAGCTGCTTCAGGAGGCAACCTTGAATTCCTCTGTTTCAGGTGACACGCTTATTTGCTGTGTCACAAGGCTGGAGTCTTGTAATTACAGGCTCCCGAGTCAAGCGATACTGCCTTTTTCTTGCCAAGAGCCCCTTTCCCCACACTATTCCTCCTCCCCACCTTCTTCCTTCTGTGCCAACATCTGTCACCACCGTCAGCACATGCCAACATCTCTAACCAGTTCCCCTCTTTGATGACTTGTTTGCTGGTCACCACCCTTGTACTTCTCCCAAGATTTGTGCAGATTACTCTCTGTTGTCGTTACACAACATCTACGATTCCTCTCAGGGTGGAGCAGTTTGCTTCTTTAACCTACAGTATATCCACTACTTCAAAAACTGCACTTGCAAACAGAATTTTATTAGATATTACTGGAAACTAGCTCCTACAAAATGTTGCCGTCTCCTATTAGAACCTATGCAAAGATTTCACCTTCCGCATAGGTTTCTAAAAATCAGGCTGTGCAACCCTTCCGTCATGTCAGTCTTGCTCAAGACCTGGAGCATTGTGCAAGTTGACAAGAAAAGACATGATAGGTTTGACAGCAGGTGTTCGGCAAGAATGCGCACTATCAAGTGGCAGTGAGCACAGCAGGAATATTCTACTCAGGCATTAACCCAAAGTACTAATTAAAGGCAGAGAACAAACACGTGGTTTGATATGCCGACAAACAGTAAACCAACCTGAACAGGGAAACAGTTTATATCACCTGAGTCCAAACCAAGATGCAGCGATAACGGAGAGTTAACCATCTGAAAAACAAGAATGCCATCTCTCCTTCACTGCTACGCAGCCAAATGCCCCTGCTTGCGTAGGATTCATCTACTCGCTTTGCTTGTACTCCAGGGCTACTACCATTAGTTAATCCTTTTCCTTCAACCACTGTTTTTTACCCATTTCCAGTTTGTCTCATCAACAGAGGGAAACCTTTCCATGTAATTCAATGTGTCTTCCCAAATTGCTCTCTTTGCTGGCTACCAACAGGAACTAAGACCTTCAGCTATCACTACAGATCAGTCTCTTATTTATTACAGCACAACACAGTTTACCCTACGGTTCCAGTATGCAGAAAAATAACAAATTCATCTTTCCTTATCAAATGAAACCTGGGGAAAGAACTGCCTTGAATCAATAGAAACCATTGGTGTCACTTGCTTGACCAACATACCCTGCTTCTGCATGTTTCACAGCAAATCAGTCATTTCCACTAACGGTGGTGATTTTAGACAGATATGAGCGCTACTTAAATAACTAAGTTATAAACAGGCAGCACTACAAGTGCTTCAAGAAAGCAAAAATTTCCAGAGTTGATGTGAAAGTATATCAAGCCTCCACACAGCCGAAGCATTCAGACCTGCTTTTGATTTTATTTGCTTTCCCTGATGTCCGCTGTCAGGTACGGATGAGGTCCCACTGTGGGCCGAGTCCCTAACCACCATCACCACCACCATGCTACCACCACGCAGTGCTGCCTACAGTCTGGCATCTGTACCGCAGCCCTCACCTTGCTGCCAAACCATGGAGGTTCGGGCCGCTCCGGGCTGGAGGTAGCTGTGCCTCTGCCTTTGGGGATATGGCACCAAGCGTGTAGCTGCCTTATCTTGCCTGTACAGCCCAGGGAAGTGGCTGCTGTGCCCTCCTGCCTCCTCCTAAGCTCACCTCCCACGGTCCCTCCTGCACCAGACAGCAGCCGTGGTCACGCATGGAGAAGAGGGATGGATGGGTGGTAGGGTTACCGCCTCTCCACCACCTAAAGAAACCGCTTGCGGAGGCAGAAGTAGAAAAACTCTGCAAAAAGCCAGGCTTGTGTTTCCAAACCCGCACAAAGCTGGCCACACCAAAATATTCTCTCATCTTTTTATTCAGAGTAACATCAGTGTCCCGACCGCTGTACATCACAGTCCTGCCACTGACAGAGTTTGATTAATATAGCTAATTCAAGGGGAACTGTGGAGAAAGAAGACTTGAGGAGACTTGTTTCGTTGCAGCAGTGAGACCATGTAAACACAACTGTGAGGAACAATGTGCTCCTTGGCCCATGCAGACAATACCAGAGCACGTTTTTATGTGGTTTTGTTCAGATAGGATTAAAATATCTCGAGAAACCGAGTTTCAATCACTTCTCTTGGCAGAAACATCTGCAGGCAGACACTCTGCAGCTGCAGAACCAGTATCTCCATGCTTTTTTCCCCCTGATATTTCAAACAGTTAAATTGGCCAGTTGGCACAAATTACTGCAGCGCTCATTGGGAGCCAAGCTTTGCCCAGGCCTCCATCTATAGAAGTCTAAACCTGTCAGTAACGCAGCACATTTTCAATGCAGTAAAAGCAGTGCAAATCCAAGCAACCCTACTGATACAATTCCAGATACTCCAGTTTGGCACCACAGAAATTCAGCTCCAAATCAAGCCTCTTATGTGTATTCAAAGCCATGGAGGCACCGACAGGGAATCAGGCTCTCCTCCCCCCTGCTTTGTGAATACGGTCTCAGAAAAAACTGAAGCGATTTACAGCAGATTCTCCACAACCTGCCCGTGCTTTCAGGACACTCAAATACAGGTTTTCAAGCCACAAACTCCGTAAAAAACAGCGCCCGACCTTTCTTCCTTTGCTTGTTCGGCTGCAGCTGCGCCGTCTTCTCCTTGCGCCCGTGCTGAGCGGCAGAGTCTGGGCTCAGGGCTGCGGCACTGGCTTCCTTGGCAAGGGGGAATTCAGGCACCAGATCTCGTTCTCTCCCCATGTCCAGTCTCAGCAGTCTTACCACAGTGGCGTGTGGACAGAGGATGTCCCAAATTTTGGCTGATTTGCTCCAATTCTAATAAGGAGCAGGGGCGATCTAGTCCTTTGCCACTTGCTGGGTCTCACCGAGAGGTTTTGATGTGGAGAGGGCAGGGGAACTCCCCTCTCTTCTCCTCTAAATGCTATGCAGCCCTTCCTCCCCCATTTCTAATAAAATGATTTTTAGTAAAGTTAAAATTAACTCAAGGAAAAAAAAAAAAATCTATCATCAGCTAATAAACAACATAACACACCCTCTTCAGTGTATGTTTACATAAGAAAGTCCTCCGTGCTCCTGTCTAAGAGGTGCAAAACCTCAGGAATGTCAGCTCTTTTTTTTTCTTTTCCTTCTTTTTTTCTGGGGGGGGAGGTGGGGGTTTAATAAAAGAACTCCTTTAGAAAAGATAACAATTACATGTAATGGAACCTGGAACCAGACTCTTTTGGCAATTAATCACCCAGGAGCCGTTGCAATCCTGCAGGCTGTTTCTGACAGATTTTGAGAGCTTTACAGGAATCACTGGGATAAGATGTGCCTGGGCTGGCTTCTGACAGGGACCGATCATGTACAGAGTGGATTGTTGGTTTTGGGTTGGTTTTTTTTAGTTTGTATGTTCATACACACACACATATACACACAAACAGACGCGTGCACCCATATACACGTTTCTATAGGAGTCTTTCTTTACAGACATGGAACAACTGCAGAACTCATTTATTAGCCCAGAGGCAAAAAAGAAAAAGAAAAAAAAAAGAGAGAAAAAAAAAAGCCTTTTCTTCCTCTCAGCAAAGTAGAGCTATCCATCACTTAACAGAGATACTTCCTGTTTTCAAGCAGTTGGGAAGGCATGACTTCCAACCCAAATACTTGGCTTGGCAAACTATTCCTGTGTTGACAGATGCTTTTATAACCACTTCATTCCACCTGAAGTTTCAGTATAAAAGGAGGTGGGGTTTGTTGGTCTGGGTTTGGTTTGGGTTTTCTTTTTTTTTTTCCGAGGGAGGAGAAAGGGAAAGCAGAAAGGAGAGGAAAGAGAAGGAAAAGGAAGGAAAATACCACAATTATAACAGCTGGATGACAGAGGTTAGCATAGCTCTGACAGATGTTACCATGTAACCTCAAAATGACATGTTAGAGAAAAAAGACAAGCACCAAACCTGTTCCTTGTAGGAAAGAGAATTTTGAACTCCTGCCAAAATATTACAATTCTCTTCAGAAGCTTTCGAAAGCTGTAACAATGATCTACCACATAATACTGTGTTTTCCATACATAAGCTATACCTTCATATTACCATTGCCCTGACTGATTAAATTACCAGCACAGGATGAGATTCTTTTCAGAGAGACAACTTAGCCTCAAATGACAAAAATCCACCGCAGGTCAGCCCCATCAAGACCTGCCTTGTAACAGCTTTTCATCTCCCACGTTCTGTTTTCATAGGATTCATTAACAGCACATGCTCTAAACACTTCTCGAGACTGAATACCTCAGCGTGTGACAAATAGCAGTAAAAATGTGCTGCACACAAGAAGATGTATTTGTAAAGCTGCATGATCCATTTTGTATAACCTTTTGTCCTATCAGTTTCTGTATTGCTTACACCTGGTTACTGCAGTGATGACCGTACCACAAAAATCTTGATGACTTTATCTGGCTCGTGACCGAGCTTTACAGACCCGTCTAACAAACCACAGATAAACAAAGTGTAAAAGAAATGTTCATGGAACAAACCGGGTTTGTGAAACAAGCTGCTTCTAAAGAAAGAAGAGATCAGCAGAGAGGTAGGCAACATCAAGGAAACAATTCAGAAACAGTTTCAAAAGGAAATCAATGACTTTCCGTCATTACAGCCAACACTGGCAGAAAAAAAAATAGTTTCTGGTTTTCATTACTTGAAAGATCTTATTTTACTACCATGGCTCTGGAAGACCATTTGAAGCAATGAAGTAGATACTGGTCACAATAACTGTAAGCGAAAGGAAAAGTCATTCAACTTGGAGAGAGAATAAAGTCACGATATAAGAAATACCGTTCATTCGTAGTTGAAATTGGAAACTAAGGTGACCTCACCTTTTTAAAATCTGTCTTGAGGCTTATATTCCAAAAAGACAGGGAGTGAAACAAACAAACCCCTCTATTTGGGAGGTACAGCCCTCCTGCCCCTTTGTAACTAACCCATACTGGGTACAATCCAGTTGCTGACACCATTTGAGACCGGCTAAGGTATCTTAGATACCTGCATGCCTCAGGCTGGCAGGTATCACCAATGAGGCTTTCTCCCTGCCAAGGGGATAGCTGGTGGCCAGGCAGGAGCCTGCTGAGCAGAACAAATAGCACACGATGCCTCTGTTCAGGGCCCCGAATCCCAACCATGCGTTTGATATAGGAACAACCAGAAGACACACTATAGGCTTTTAATTCACTACCTGGCAGTCCAGATGTCCGAACATCAATGAAGCCCTCTCCCCCTTTCAAAAAATGTACTCTTAATCAATTTTTTAGTTACAAGTTGAGGAGAAAAAAGGAAACACATAAGTATATACGGTAGGAAAGAAGCCTCTAACCAGCATCTGCAAAGTGGCGCACGCGCAGCGAAGCACCGCTTGATGTATGACATCTGGCAGCAGACACTCAACAGGAGTCTTTAAACGCAGCCACGCAGCTAAGGAGCCTTTCCGGGGCCAAAGGAGCACATCAGGGAGGAAGACTTTTTGGGAACAGCCAGATGCGGTCACTGAGGATGGCATCGGTGTAACAGCGCAGGTGACGCGGTTCCAGAGATTGAGAAAGCGCGGGTACCACCAAACAACTGCATGCTTGACTATAAAATCCCAGGTAGCTACATTCCAGGATATTAATATAGTCAAGACACAGCCTAATTAAGAACAGCGGTGCACTGGCTGGGTCAGAAGCCAAGATACTCTGCTTGAAGAAAAGGCCCCGGCAGACATGCCTTCTCTTATTATTGCAAACAGACAATCACTGACTTCCTCCTCCCGGATGCAGGAAGACAACCTGGTGGTTTTCTCCCTCATACCGGCAGAAACCACTTTGTGTGTTGATCTTAGAAACTTGTGGGTGGTGCTGAGTTTACATAAGTTACAGTACTTACTGCAGCTGCCTGTTGCAAGTGACAGATAGAGCTTGGACTCTGGGATTAAAATATGTACTTTCTAGTCATTAGGCCTGAAGCGGTGCTGATAAAAGTCCCAAAATCATTTTACAGGTCTGCCAAGCGTTTATAGCCCCTAATAGACATGAAATATTAGATGAAAACCTTTGGTGCCACCCAACTCACATTTTTTCCCTACACTGCCAAGAGCTCCCTCGAACAAACGTGAGACTGCTGATCGTTGTCCATCTGGCTTTCTCCTTGACTGTCCTCAACTTTGTGAAGTCACCCATAATGTTTCCATCTCTAAGCGCTTTTCAATGGAGGAATTATTTTGGTCAGCCCCTTTCACATGTTCTACAGTCAGCCTGAAGGCATTCCTGCCATGGCAGACAGTCTGGCATCAGATCTGGCTTCATTCTTACCACATATCCTAGATATTTCCATCTTCATTTCTGGATAATTTAGGAGATTAAGTCTTGTTCAACTCCCTGACGAATCTCAGTATTTGTTATAAATTCATTCCATTTAATACCTACTATTTCCCCGAGGCATTTACTTTCAAAAGCTTTTAGACGTCTGTCTGTAGCTTTGGTGGATTTCCAGCTTTCACATCCAACTGTTAAGGTGGAAACAAAATTTCAGTGGAAGACTCATAGATTGGTTTTAAATTGTGGATTATCAACACCTAAATCTTTTTTATGCTGGTAAATGCAGCTGCTGTCTCACTGATGTATTACACTATTTCTTTGTGGACATCCTGTTATGTTCACATTGTACTGCCATGCAATGTGAAGACGTCTGTTTTGGGTATAGCTTGGTTTTGTATCATATTATTGGAGTAGAAAATTACTGTGGCTTTCATTATGTCTATTTGTTTTTTAATTTACCTTTTTTTTTTTCCTTCTTTTTTTTTTCTTTTGTGCATGAGTGTCTGTTGGTCTGTTGGATCTAGGTTACCTAGAAAACAACCTAGCTGTGGTTTCTGTTAAGTAACATAATGCATGTTCTACCTGAGTCAACATTTCTCTCCCGCTCTTTCCCACTTAAATGAACAGTGGCTCCAAATAGCAGAGGTGAAAGATTACACCTCTACTTGATACCATTGTCTGCAGGAAGGAGTAGTCATCCTGTCAATGTGTACTTCAACCAAGTAAGCCGCACCTTGAGCTGAAGTCCTGATGAGGCAATTACTTCTCTTAACATAGCCTGTCATTTCAAGATGTTACAGACTCAATCCTGATGGACACAGTCAAATATTATCTTTAAATCTATGAGTATAATCTAGGTTATACAGTCAAATGTTATCTTTAAATTTATGAGTATAATCTAGGTTATAAAACATTGGGGGCGGTGTTTCAAATGAGTGTTTTGTTGAGTTATGGTGGGTATTAAATCTGACCAGCACTTGATCTTCTGTTCTACTGAACTTCAACTGATCCCATTATTTTGCCTGGAACAGCACAGGAGAAGACTCTTCTATCAAGAAAAAAGCACAGCATCACACTAATTACTACACTAGTTCAGGCCACCTTTAATTTTTTTTTTTTCCCCCCTTTCTCTTTCTCCCCAGTTACAGTTTTTCTACTGACTCCATATTTAAAAAATTCAGTTACTTTTACCGATGGCTTTTTTAATTTTGTGGGGCTGTATTCATTTATAGCTTTCCCTGTTTTTTGCTTTTGTATCAAGTCCTTCCCTTCATGCTGTGAGCTTTAGGATGATATCTACTTACAGATCATTCATTTGCTAAGACTGATAGATTATTGCACTTCTTAGCCATTATGTATTACCATTTCTCATTTTCTTCCCTTTTTGTTACAAAGATTTGTTTGTTTCCTTAGTAGGCCTCCTGAAGTGTATAAATGTATGCTGGTAAAGTGTTTTCCTATCAACTTTTTAACATTTCTTTATGATTCTTTGATAAGGTCATCAATGTATCTCTTTTCTCTTTTTATTCTGCATTTACTTGTGGTATTATTTAGATAAATTGGTTTTTTTTCCCCCCTGAAAGGGTATGTTTGAATGGTTAATTTGCACAATTTTCATAACTTTTACATATATAAATTGACTATGATATATTAATGCTTGAATGCCTGCAAAGCTGCATTTATTGTGCCAACTATGAAGCTGTCAGGCAGAAAGGACCAAAACAAGCCATGCTGAGGCTCCTGAGGCAAATCTGTTCTTCAGACAGGCTTTCTTGTTAAGTGTTGTGGGAGTTTTACTCTTCTTCAGTTTACAGGTGTCCAAATAGGTGTCAGCTTTCTCACTGAACAAGCCTACTCTCCTTATGGAATGCAAATTTTGGAAACTTTCAGTAATTTGAAAACAAATACTTAAGTTATTGCCATACCCAAGCTGTCCATTTTCTCAGCTAATATAGTGCGAAGCCATTCCAGTCCCATCCTGTTGCCAGTGTCACAGAATCCCACTCTTCAGCACTGGGGAACTGTAATGTATTAGCCAAGCAGAAAAAATACTTGATCGCACCGTCATTTAAAAGAAGCATTGCGTTTTTCCTACCAGACTTCACTGGTGAGTTATTGCTCACCTGCAAAGTGGAAACAGGAAATATCTTCAGTGTTCACAGCTAAGGTCTTCCCAGAATTTAGTGGTGTTTGATCCTGAAAGTGTATTAAGTGGCTTGCTTGGGTGTTACTTTGAACTACTAGATTTATCTTGGGATCAAATCACTGCTTAGAAACAGATTTGGTAGTCAATTTAACATAACCATTTGATTACTCCATCTCTCTTTCTGCAGTAATACTCTTAAGGTGTCATGTAGGCATGCAACATATCATTTAAGACAGACAATAGCACAGTTCAGGATCCAGTTCAGGAATAATGTGCCCAGAGCCTGATGTTGCCCAAGGGCAATGTGGCTTGTAAGGAGACACCTATCTCTATTTTCTATCAATCTAGATTTCCCCAAGCATTTGCAAATTGCAGGAACTGTATCAAGACATTTTAAATTTAGATTAACTTATTTTGCAGGGACATCAGTACTCAAAGCTGCCCTCTAACGAGGAGAAAATATGAATGGTTGCCCTTTGAATACAGACAACTCTTGAGCTTTAGGGTTAGGATTTATCAAAGGAACCTAAGAAAAAAAACCAAACAACCCTACTTCACGTTAGTAGCTACATTTCTAACACTAAGAGCTTCAGAACTACTGAAATTTCCTCCCACAGATTCTTTAGCTTTCAAAATTATACTAATATTCATTCTTCAAGTTTCTGAATCCATATAGCCATGCTTTGGCTGAAGGCCAGAATATGCAGGATCAAACAGAGAATTTCATTTTACTCAAGCTGCTCTGATGGAAAAACTGGAGTTTCAGATTCTTCCTGGGGATGCAAAGATAATCTTTTGGTGCCCATAGCATATGCATGTAGAAATTAATCTATGGAAATTCTATGCCAGGAAGTTCAGCTCCTCTCATGATGAGTGCCAGAATCAAAACAATCACAGAAGCTAGAATAATTGCCTAGGTGTTCCCTGAATGCTTGCACATATTCCCAAAACCCAGATCTGGCACATCCCAAATACCAGTGAAGAAGTGTCACTGTCACCGGCTCAGCCTGTGCAAAGGTACTCTGGGTAAACCTACACTGAAGCAAATGCACTCTCAAAGCAAGTTCCCTCCGTGGACTTAAAGGGAAAAAGAGTGGACCTAAACAGAAGATGGAAGTCCTTTCTTGGCTGCTATCACTTGCCTATGTGACCCCATTTTGAACTATCACACACCAGATACCACCAGGAGTGAAGCATGTTGGTCTAAATTGAGCTTCTGACACAGACCACACTGTACTCCCAAGGTGCCACTCACCCATGAGGAACTCCATTTAATGGGGACGGGGCCCTGGTGTACAGTAGCCACGACATGCACAAAACTTCCCACATCCTGAGGGCATGTGGGGATGGGGACCCAAAGAGAGAAAGAAGGAAGTTAGGAGAAAAAGAAACTCTATCAGTGTTTCCAAAAACTAAGGCCACGGTCACGATACATGAAATTGTGAGCCTGACAGCAGTGGGACTCCCACAGAGAAACAGGGTCACAACTGAAAAACAGTGAAATACCATTCTGGGAGGCCTCCCTACTCTTGAAATAGACTTGCTATGTGCAGATGGATTGGGCTACCATGAAACTGCTGAAATCTATTTGTAAGATAATTGACTCAAATGAAGGAAAGCGTTTCTCTTCTTCATCTTCTTTTTCAAACAACTGGACCTTCCGTCCATATTGTGAATAGCCTGGCACTGCTGGAACTTGGGCTAATTACGACACTATTTTACTGTAGACTTGCAAGCAGCAAAAACGTACTTGGCTATGGAGCACCTTCTGACACGGAATGGCAGATGCTCTTTACACTAAACTTCACAACTAAATTTACAACCTTACAACTAAACTTTACAACTTTACAACTAAACAACATACTAAGATTATTTCTGGAGAGAAGGTTCCTATAGATGTATGCACAGCACATGATGATATTTCCCAGCAGTCACTCTTTTAATCGTTATCTGCACTTATACCATTTTTTCAACGCAGAAAACAGGAAACACTTTGCTTTTCAACCTGAATTACTAAAGATTTCTTGGTGCTATAATTTCTGTCACAAAGGGTGCTGACAATGAATCAAAACCCACTTTTTAAACATAAAAATGAATACAATTAAAATGTAAGCTGAAATAAATTGCTCCCCAGACGGCGTTGGGGATTATGACTGTCAGTTTTGATGCAACTATGACTTCTCATCTGCTCAAGGTAAGTTAAAATTCAGTTCTTGATGCACGATTCAAATCTCCCTTTGCAAACACATGTGGCTTAGCATCTCTTTTTCAAAGGCTGATGTTTTAAAAACAATATTTGCATAAGAGAGAACAGTTTCAAAACTCAGAAACCTTCCGTTCTTAAACCGTACCTAAAAAAACCCGCCAGCATTCAAAAGTAAGCAAAACAAAAAAATGCCTCACTACAATAATCTGCGGAGATGGGTGTTGGGGACTGCACTGGAGAACTCCCTCAGCAGCACCAGCAGTCTCCAGCAACGGCAGTACTCCAAATCTCTGCACACTTTATATTCATTTCTGGTACACCTGCGTATAGACCGACATGAGTGTTCCATAACTCACAGGGTTTCAGAATTCCTGGAAGATTTATTAGCCAGCATGACAGCTTTCAGCCCCTCTGAGAGCACAAACATCCACAGACAAAAACTGAGGCGGACGGCGGGGAGGTGGAAATGAACCTCAGAGTTCACACTGGTTTTTTTTATCCCACTCTGCACATAGGAAACGCTTCCAGAAAAATCCTCGAAGTCCTTGCACACAATGCAGAGCCTGCTCCTGTGGCACAGTACTTCGTATTTTATTTCCTTACATCGATGCAGTCCTATGACGGACCAAAGCCTGCTGGGCTGCAGCTGTGCATAATTGCAGGGCTCCGCTGGGTGAGCAATCCTGGTCCTGGCCCTCCGCCTGCAAATCACGTTAACCAAAGAGAAGAAAACACTTATCTGCAGAAGTTCAGGGAGCTCTGAAGTGTCCTCTCGAACGCCAGGCTTCACCTGTTTATAAATTGCTCGGATTTCATAATCAAGCATCCATTTCCCTCCTCCTGCCCAAGAGGAGCTCTTCCCAGTTCCCTATCCATAAACCTCCTCAGCCAGGCTGAACGGAAACAAGCCGTGTCCCTGCCTTCCCAGCCTGAGCCAACACGACAGAAAAGGGACCGGAGGAGAGAAAGATAAAAGGTACATCCATCCCTCCCAAGTCTCTGGGAGGGATGGGACAATGGTGATCTAATACAAAAGCCTGCACCTGGGAGAGCAGTAAGGGGTCCCGTGCTCCAAATGTGATGCAGCCACTTGGGCTTTTTAATTTTATTTCCTAACAATAAATTCCAAGCAATGGGAAGGGTAGTAAAATAATTATGATACTCTGCACCACACGAGGGTATCACAGAAGTCCCTCCAAAGTGATTTTGCTCTTTCAGGGTAGGTAATATTAGTAAGATGGCCAGTTCAGTCATCAGAGGATGCAGGGCTCTGCCTCTGCCCTGCGCTCGGGCAGGCTTTCATGGCTGTACCTGGGCACATGCCACCTCTGCACGACGCGCAGCCCGGTCAGAGCCCACCTGTGGAGGGGGACATCTAACCCACTGCAGCCCAGAAGGCCAACGTATCCTGGCCTGCATCAAAAGCAGCGTGGCCAGCAGGTCAAGGGCAGGGATTCTGCCCCTCTACTCCACTTTCGTGAGACTCCACCTGGATACCGTGTCCAGCTTTAGAGTCCTCAGCACAAGAAGGATGTGGGCCTATTGGAGCTGGTCCAGAGGAGGGCCACAAAAATGACTGGAGGGCTGGAGCACCTCTCCTATGAAGAATGGCTGAGAGAGTTGGGGTTGTTCAGCCTGAAGAAGAGAAGGTTCCAGGGAGACCTTATAGAAGCCTTCCAGTATCTGAAAGGGCGTACAAGAAATCTGGAGAGGGACTTTTTACAAGGGCACATAGTGATAGGACGAGGGATAATCACAGAATCACAGGGTTTGGAAGGGACCTCTGGAGATCATCTAGTCCAACCCCCCTGCCAGAGCAGGTTCACCTACAGGAGGTTGCACAGGATGGTGTCCAGGTGGGTTTCGAATGTCTCCAGAGTCGGAGACTCCACCACCTCTCTGGGCAGCCTGTTCCAGTGCTCTGCCACCCTCAAAGTAAAGAAGTAATGGCTTCAAACTGGAAGAGGGGAGATTTAGATTAGATCTCAGGAAGAAATTTTTCAGTATGAGGGTGGTGAGATGCTGGAACAGGTTGCCCAGGAAAGCTGTGGAGGCCCCAACCCTGGAAGTGTTCAAGGCCAGGTTGGATGGGGCTTTGAGCAACCAGGTGTAGTGGGAGGTGTCCCTGCACATAGCAGGGGGGTTGGAACGAGATGATCTTTAAGGTCCCTTCCAACCCAAACCATTCTGTGATTCTATGTTGTCTGTGCAGATCTACATTAGATTGGAGATATTTTTAAGAAAGGAGATGGAGGGCAGGTAGGCACAGGGACTAGAGGGGTCCTCTTAATTGCAGCTATACCCTTGTGTGTCCTTTTGAATCAAGTATGGAAGTGGAACTTTAAAGCATTCACTGAGCACAGGAATAGAATGGCTGAAGGCCAAGTTCTGAAAAGTTTTTCCAATTATTTGTTTAGTTGAGATTTCAGTATCACATCTGACATTTCCTTTACAAAGAAAGGGCCAGTTTCAGGTAAAATACGTATCAGAAGTAGATAATACATACCCAGAAAAACAGATTTTGCCAGTGAATTCAAAATGAAAATATTTCAATTTGACAAAAGACCATGTTGATGCATCTCTGTCTATGGAAATCTATGAAGAGACTGGTCCTTGTCTCAATTATTCACCTTTCTTTGTGAACTCAGACCGTAAGTGCCCTAAATAATTCATTTTCTAAGAACTGGATATGAGTTTGTTATAATTATTGTTATAATGTGATATATATACTACTGCTTAGAGAACCACGCAGACAGTAATATACACAAAGTAAGAAGAAATGGTTCTGATCCTTTAGAAAAATCTACCTAACTCAAAGCAAAACAGCGAGAAACAATTTTTCTACTGCTATCTTTACAATAATCACCACAAAACTACATTGAATTTATCAAATGAAGGACTATTTCTCACTTGTTTTTGAATTATGACTTGATAAACCTGGAATAAAATGAAGTCTTTAAAATTTCTATTAACTACTATATACTAAATGGATGCTAAATGATCATAATACAGCTGATTTTAATATTAATATTGCTGAAATGAAAGTTGACACATTGCAAATTATATCGAAACAATTCCTCTAACTTCTTATTTGTATTTTCTTACAAATTCAGACAGACTATTGGAATATCCCAAAAGGTTTTTTTTTTTTTTTTCAATTACGTATTTCCTGCTGTTTTTTCTTCAGGTTTTCATTCTTGTGAATTTCCGTGAAGCAGCTGTAAGAGGTAACAATTACAGCAAAAATGTTTAATTACCCAACTAGCTTTCAAACAGTACCTGTGGGCACATACAGTCCTCACATGAAGTTACTTAAAAGTAAACCCACAGGAATTATTGTTAAATTATCAAAGAAAATTATTCTCTGTGAGTCATTTTACATTAATTACAATATATTATTTGAAAGGTAATGTAGATGCAGTTTATTCTCAGCGCTCCTAGCAGAGTTTAACGAGCGGTCCCTTTAGGAACCATAGGCAGGAACTGGATTGACACGGCTCTCGCACAGACTCGCTGCCTGCACCAAATCCACCCGGCATACACCGGAGTCTACGTCGAACTTGGCAGCAATGGACTGAAGCAATAAAACTAATGAAAATCAGTTACAAGAGGCTACAAACAGCTGTAAAATATTTAGAGAAAGCCATGGAATTGAAGACCTGACCAGATTTCAAAATCCTGTTTTCTAACACTCTTAAAATACCCACTCCGCTTTTTAAAAAATCTCTCCAAACAATGGTTCGATTTAACAGTACACTTTAAAAATCTGAGAATTAATTCAGAAAAAAGCTATTCAAATACCATTTATAACTGATGGGAGAATATCACTTAGGCAACATTTATAAATGTATAAAGTAGAAAAGTAGCTGTTAATCTCTATGATTTTCGCTCTTCCAGTAAGAAACTGGATCATGCACATGTTTTTTTGAAGACAAAAACCTCTTCCTCTACAGCAGCCATCATTTTACTACGACATTTAATAATACACATAGCTTATATATTACTCACATGTGCAATACTGTGTTTATATGCATCGAGCTCAACTGGAACGCTGATTGCTCAGTTCTATGAATTAGACTACAGAGATGGGTTTTTTTCAGAGCTTGCTTCGGGTTATTGTTTGTAGTGCCCTTCCATTACCTTCCCAAATTCTTCACCGACAAGTCTACCGAAGGCAGAATCACTGTAACTGTGTACACTCACACTTATTAAGATGTAAGAGCCCCAGTGTAGGTCCACTGTTGTCTTCCGTCACTTTGCTAATATTTACAGCAGCAGAGGCTAGTCCCAGAAGTGAAACAGTGGCCAGTGGCTTCTCCAGGACATGAATCAGCAAGTTTATATAACCTCAAAATCCTAAAACTTGGGTGGTTGAATCTTACTCATTATCCCATCATTGAGTCCTTTTGGCCAGCAGGGAATTCCAGAATTCGGAAATTATCTCTAACTCACTGTGATCAACACACAAGGATTACAGACGGCTTTATTCTGCCCCAGGGAATTAAAGCCCAGGTTAAAGAGCTTCCTCACTGAGGAATTGCAGCTAACATGTAAACCAGCACTAACTGTTTCTACCACAGAAGAAAAGCACCAGGAGCTGGAGCCAGACCACGGAGGAGGGAACAAGAGAAAGACTGGAAAAACAGAAGTGCAAGAAGAGGACAGAAAAAGCCAAAAAGAAGAAAGGAAAGAGAGAAAATTTTCCATTAAGATATGTCAAAAGAGCCTGAGATGTCAATAGGATTCGTGCACACAAGTGGTTCTTAAAAGGACCTGCCATAATTAGCACTGCAGTTTGACAGTGAATGAAAACAAACACCAGCAGCTAGAGCTGCCCAGACTGCTGTACCCCTTCATTTTCTGGGAAAGATTCTAGGCTAAGAACTTTTGGGGTAGAAAAGCAAGTAAAAGACTCAGAAATGGTTACATGGCGCCTCCCTGGAGTTTCTGTTTGGATACCGTAACCTTTGGTGGAAACACGTTCTGCAAGTGCCCTGACCGAGCTCTGTCCCGTGGGATGCAGGCGGCTGTCCCTGCTGCTGTACCACCACACAGCGTGTCACCTCTGGGGACACCCAGCACTGACCAAGAGCAGAGGGGTGAAGGACACCAGCTACAGAACCGAGCAAGCACAGTAACAGCATTTTCAAACTAAAGTACTTCTTCCAGTGAACTAGGTATCTCATGTAAAAAAACCCAACTGATTAGTAAAAAACCACGTCCTTTCTGCTAAAAGAAACCAATCAGAAACGTTGATTATTCATATCAAAAATTTATGCTACTTTTTTTTACCACAGGAGCATCTTCAGAAAGTTATCTGACATAAGAGGAAAATGAAAGCTGTTTTTTCTTCAGTCAGATGGCTCTGGATATCTCGACTACACTTCGACAACTTTAGGTGAGATAAAGAAACTGCATCAGGTCTTTTCCATGTTAAAGGGAACTATTAACACAAAGTTAAGCTGTTGGCATTCTAGAAATAGGAATGGTTAAAAATTCTAGCTTTTTCTATCTAGGCTAGCCAAGGCCAGACAATTTTAGAAATTATTCTTGATAATTTTTTGGGCATGGAAATGATTTGATAGTGTTTTATTGGAAGAAAAAATTATTTCAAGTTATTCTAATTAACATGGTTTGTCTCTTAGCACAGAACTTCATAAAAGAAAGCACGACAGTTCAGTATGTAAGACTATAACCATAAATGAAAATTAACCTGAAAGACAAACAGTGTAACAATGCCTATTCTTTAAATTCCTCTGATAAGCACATACTAGAACTCCTCCAGGGAATGTGCCCAACCTTCCCTACTGTCTAAACATGTTACCCTGAAGTCTCTACTATCATCTACACATAACATACAGTGATGGGTTATCCTTGTATAGTTTGACAGAGCATTAGAAGCAGGACTTGGGAAGCCAGCCAAATACCTGAGGCTAAATCCCTAGCACATTAAAAGCCTATTTACTATTGCCCAGAATGCTATTTTCTATATAAAAATGCCAAAGGAGATCCATATGGAATTAACTGTATTGTTAATTTCTGTGCTTTTTGTCCTTTTTTTTTTTTTTTGGTACATGAAAGAACTAGGTCAACATTTTCCAGAATTACCCAACTTGCTTTATACAATGAGAAAGGAAAAACGTTCCTATTACTAACATTGTTTGGCAGAAAACAGTACAACATTTATGGGAATTTTTTTCATTTGACTTTTTAGAAAAGGAAACATAGTAGAAAAACCCTCCACCATGTGGAATAATAGATTTTTATGTGAAATATCAGCACAGGCATCTACCACTGGAGCTAATAAAGCAGTAGCAGTCTATTAGGTGGGCTACTCACCAGAGGAAAATGAAGAATATATCGTGCCTTTGGGTTTCAGAGCTCTGTTTTGATTTCATAAGTATGCAGAAAATTTAGATTCTATGTGACATTTAATGTACCAGTTACAAGATCCATGTGTTTGATTTTACCCGTATCGACTTCTACATCAGTTGTCTCCAATTTGTTCAGCCACTTGATACCCAGCTACACGGATGCCATTGCTTGCCACTCTTCTTCTACACCTCTGGGTGCCCCACTCTCAGCTTTCAGTCCTCTGAGCGATGTGGGTGAGAAACCCAAAATGTCAGCAATGCCAGAACAGACCACATCCAATGACACCTGTTTAACTTAGCTGTCAAACTCCATCAAGCCTCTAGCGTACATGCAGAAATCAAGGTTTACTAGAAGTAAAATCTGCCCAAACCTGGACAGATCTTTCACAAAGACAACAAAAGGCACCCGCATAACAACAGTTTGAAGTGTCTCCTCTAGTGTACAAGGGGTGACAGAGCTCCTCAACCAAACCGCAGTAAAAAAACCCCAACCAACAACTGGGGGAAAAGATCATTCCCCTGTTAGTTTTATCCTGAGAAACACAAAAGTGCTGGTTTTGCTGACAAGAAGAAAACTTGAAGCAGGTAACGGTCCTAACAGTCAGAGTCATAACGTATAGAGATTCCTACAACTGAACCATTTGACAAAGAGTTTGACAACTTTAACTATAGGCAACACTATCTAGATCACCTACAATAATTCTAAAAAGCATCTAGGACTTCAGCTTCGCTTAAGGCAGCAGGCATGATTGTGTCATCCCACCTTGACAGTGAAGACACAATATTTTCAGAATTAGCTGACTGAAGGAGGCTTCATAGGCTTCATTAAATTGTTGCATGGGATGGTTAACAGGTGTTACCTTCACACAAGTTAACATATGGTGTTAAAAGAAAGGGCAATGTCTGTATGAACCCCATTGCTGATCCCACATTTACATTAATATCTTTAAATCCATCCAACTCTGTCTTTAATCTGTTTGAAATTAATATAAATGAGACCTTTTAAATTAAAAAAAAAAAAAAAAGTAAGTATCTCTGAATAGAAGATGGCAGGCAAACTGGCAATATGTGTGTTCATGGAACCAGAGCACCTGGTGTAGGTCATTCCCAAGAGTCTTGCCCCACTGCCAGGCAAACACTTGCTGCCTCAATAGCAGTCAAAAGCCTAGAGAGTGCAAAGAGGAACACATCGTTCCCCAATACGTACCTTCTTTACTACCAGTCGTTCATAAAAAATGCAGCTTCCAGAGATGATCTTAAGATGCCATAGCTTATATAGTTTATAACCGTAGTTCATGCATGTTAACAGTATCGTGGGTAGATACCCACTTCTGCGCACTCCTACAAACTACACATAAGTCCCTTGACAGTTTATGTCCAAAGTGTTTTGGGGGTGTTGGGCTTATTTTAAGGTTTATTTTATTTATTTTTCCAGCACAATGACATTCCAGCTGATAGCTCTGGAAGCGTGTTCACATTCCACTATCTCTACTTAAAAATATTTAAAAGGTTATAGTAAGCGGAGGAAAAGGTAGCAGAAACAGATAAGTATAGTGAGTCACATACTCACCCCAAGGAAAAGTATTGCTTACCTTTGATGAGGTAAGTAAATAATTAGCTATACTTAAGGCACTTCTCTTCCAGTCTCTCAGAACAGTGTTACACAGGCAAAAGCTTCTGAAGACTTTAAGAAGGGAAACACTCAAAATTCATAATCTCCTTGTGCAGGCAAAATATCATGCCTGCCAAACTGAGCATCTATACACCAGATTTTGAAGTATTAAACTGATTAATGATGGTAATGATTTTCCTTTATAGACTGCCTCATAAATAAAATCAACAATTTTGCTAAACCCGAAGTATTTCTGAGGAATGTGGTCGCTTTGACAAAAGTTTTCTACAAAATGTTTAGGGGCTTTGTCTCTCTATTGAGAAAGAAGCAATGGCATAAGCATGTGAGATGAGGGCCTAAAGAAACCTTCTCTTTCGAATAATCCAGTGGTTTGGGGTTTTTTTTCTTATTTAAGGGGAGGATAAGTCAGACTGTTGTATCATCACCATAAATATCTTAAGTGTCAGATTATGAACCACAGTAATATAGGGCTAATCTGGTTCAATATAGATACCTGCCTTCAAGCTAATCACTCTGTGCATAACTTACAGTCAGGGGAGTTCAAGGCGTAATTAAGTTTTTCATTAAAAAAGATACCTAAATAAAGTTATTTATGCCCTTAAATCTCGAATTGACTATAAAAGTGCAATAGACTATAAAGGGAATCTGTTTGATTAGCTTAGATGAATCCTTTCCTGCTCTTCACTGTTGGAACATTTATTTTTACCCTCGTCGTCATTACAAACCCAAGATAAATATGTAAGAAAAAACAGAACCATTTATCATTACATGCTTTTATACTAGTAAAATTATCATCTTATTTGTGTACCCCTTAACACTTATCCTACAAAATAATTTTAGCCTCTGGATAATGGATTATAATACATAACAAGTAGCATAACTAAAACCAAACCCTATTTAAAAGATCTGACTAGTGTCAAGATTCTAATGTATCAACAGATATTAAATAGGTGTAATATTGCAAATAATGTGATATTTTTCATACTAAAATATAGATTATGGAAGTCCAGAAATGCAATGAATATAATTTTGTTTTGTGTAGTCACAAGATAAATTTATACAATTCAGCTATCACAGGTGTTTTTACCATTCCATGTTAGTTTTTACTGGCCAGTTCTCTGGAATGACCATTCTTCCTTGTTTAAAGGCCATTCTCTGTAGTGGCTTAGTTAAGGAAATTTTACTGAACACAAATACTCCCTAACAGGTTACAGAAAGTCTAAAATTCTGTGAAAATAAAGGGTGCTCTGAGGATGGAAGCAAAGTTAGGTCAAAAAAGAAATACTGGAAAGCTCCAGAAGGAAAACAAGTTACTGAGCACAGATATTAGCTGCTAGGGCTTTACGAACCCTGTGCCACCTCTTAACCTTTTGCCTTGGGTGGCTTCTGGATCTCTAAGAGCTACTGAAAGCACTTTTCAGCTCCTATCAACATTTGGCACTACTGACCCTAAAGCTGCTAAAGAATTTGTAGCAATACTTGTTCTGTTTGTTACCCGCTGACTTTTTGTGTAAGACCCTGGCTTTCACATAGCCTCTCTAACCTCAAGTAGCATCTCACCAGTCTGCAATATTTTGGTGTCGGCAAAGAAAATTATTTTATATACTTGACTCATTAAATGATTAAAAAAAAAAAACACCACCCCACCAAACTAATTAACATCAGAGCATGATTTAAGACCAAGCAAGAAAGATCAAAAGACATTACAACATTGTTTGATGCTCCTCTCTTGGCAATAAGCCTTCCCCAATTTCACAAACAGAGGGAAAACAAATGGTTCCAGTTACACGTATCCTCACACACTCTTGGCTAAGTGAGGCCAGACTTTTCTCTGTTAACTACATTGGTATGCCTTAATTGCCGATTGGCTTCGAATATTTCTCAGAAATACGAGGTTTCTCCTGCAGCAATGACGAGATAATGAGGGATGATTATGAGATGAAAACATACTCGCATCCAAAGGAGAATAAATGGACACTAATACAGTGCAATACAGTATGAAGAATAGGTGATCACAGAACATAAAATTCTCCTCAAGGAACTAAGATAATCACACAAAAATTACTAGAAACTATGGACTTTTAGGGGCAGTTGAAAGCCTGTGCTTCATTCAGGGGAAAGTAAAGTGAGAACTATCCCCATCATTCATATAAGCAAATGCTATCAGTGAAATGAGGGCCACCTTCTTGGTGCATCCCATCCTCTCTCACCAGCCCGGCCACCCCCAGAAGGCCGGCAGAGAGCTGTGGGAAGGCAGGAGCAGGTCCCTTAACCTGCTCTTGCCTCTGAGATAACGAGAAAGACGGGATATCGTGTGAAGGAGAAGCAGCATGTCTGTGTTGTCAAAATTGTTCCAACAAACAGGTAGAAATCTCGACAAAATGTTTTATGCTTCATAGCATAAAGTGGAAGTCTCACACGCATTAAACATTTTGAAACGATTTCTTAGTGAACCGTCTTTAAAAATGGTTGCTGGCTATAAAATTGGGCATAAATGAAATGGAAAAATAAACAATTTAAGCAATTAAGGTGGTACAGATATTTACAAAGAAACAGATGTAAATACATCTCCATGCCAGAAGAAACGTGCGCAGAAAAATTTCTGCAAGACCTTCGCCTCTTCTGAAACTAAAAAAAAAAAAAAAAGCATGTCAGAGGGAAACAATCAGGAAAACAACTGGGGAAATCTAAAGAGACATAGCTATTTTCTGAATATCCTCAGGTATCCAGATTTATCAATAACATATAAAATAAAAAATGAATTAAAAGGTATTTTCAACAGAATAAGTGACAACAGTGTTTACACTATTGCTTGATATTTCCTGAAATAGTTACTGAAACTGCCAGATTTTCAAAGAAGGTTTCCATCGTTTGTTTGTTTACAGGTACCCTAGTCTGTACTGTAACACAACGACAGGCAGCCTTCAACAAAATGGTGGACGGCCAAGTAAACATATTCATTCCCTGACCTGCAACCCCATTTGGATGCTTTTAGCCCCTTTGGAAGCAGTAGCGGCAGCATAAGGAATGAATGAAATAAAGTACTTTTTGCCGATTACCAACGATGTCCCCTCACGTCACCTGACAAACACAGCAGTTGCTTCTCTTGTTTTTGTACCTGTGATGAACTTCAGTAATCACCTCTCTCTGTGAACGAGGGAACATCTTAAGGCGCCTGGAAGCCACAAAAGTTTGGCAAACCATTTGGCTCTGTTTTAAATATTATGTAGATTATAAAGGACAGAGAACAAGTTCTACTTCGTTAATTCAATTAACAACTGTTACATCTTTACCTTTGCACTCAGGTTTTTCATTTTTACAGTTTAATCTGAGAGTCAAACAAGCGTGTCCTCGTTTTATGTGTCAGACACAGAAATCCACACTCTTTTCCCCCAAACATTTGGATTCCCAGCAGCGGGCAAGACTCACACTTGCCATTCTGGTTTCCAGAATAAATCGGCAACCTGGAAGACGAGACAGAGCTCAGGGAACCTGCTGCCTGTTCATAACTAAGGAGATTGAACGGTCATCCAGTAAAGTCTTTCCATGTTTAAAAGCCAGTGAATAAGTGTCTTTAGAATAAAGGACTTAAACACTTTGCTTAAGCACTTTGGTCAACCAAGGCCTAAGGAAAGACTTCAGACTCTCATTTTGAGCATCTTTTTCTCTTGACGGAACAGCTAATCTAACAGTGCTCTAAGATCTCACCAGAGCATGTATTTGAGAATAAAGAACTCGGGAAGACATGGGGGAGTTCTAAGTAAAAAGCTCAAACCTTGGTTAAGTGTAGAAGGTACTACACATGAACACAGGAGGCTGCCATACAGGAAAGATAACTTAAGCTGTCTACAAGGAGTAGATGCAATAGCGAAATGGCCGAGCTGGACAAATAGTAAAATCTACCAACTGCCTTCTCACTGTAGAGCTGCTGGTAGCTGTGTGAACAAGCAGGAACCCTCTTGAGTGATAAATGATTAGCAGGTGTAGTAAGCACACTATGCACTTGCACAGTCTTTACCTCTGTGGTTATAATGTGGTCCTCTGAGGAACCGGATGGCTTTTGGTGTATCTAGAAGTCCAGACCACTAACCAAGCCGTTTATTAAGCCTGTTAAAATGTTTAGAATGATTTCTCAGTGCCTAGAATACTATTGTCTAACTTTAGACTGGGCAATAGAAATTAAAGAACTGGGTGTGCAATTCAATGTGCAGGTTTTGGTAGTTGTAAACTGTTTCTCTCCACCTGCCTGGTTTAAATCTGTCTCACACATCAAAACAAAAGAAAAAAATAAAAAAATCAGAGAAGGTGAGACTGCAACAGGCTACGCAAAAAGCAAAAGGCTTTCAAATGCATCTGAACCAGGGATGGAAGCACTTGTTTCAAATGAAGTAATGGGTCTGTTTCCCTCCTAATCAAAATAAGTTAATTATTGATAACTTCAGCGCATTAATCAGCTGCTTGAAAATCAAGTGCAATTGCTTTTAAATCCTTCTGTGTGCTTGCATATTATCTTGCAAAAAGAAGCAAAAGTAAAACCAGTTTGCTTAGGGAAACTCCACAGTCCTGAGAGTTAAAAGTATGAGAGAAGAAAGAGTATTTTGCAATGCACCAACACTCTCATTTTGCTTTGCTGTGCAGCTTCCTTTGTGTAGACAAGATAGTCCTAATTGATGTTTGTACAGAACACTGGTGATCTCGCCTATGTGCATTGTATCAGGCACAGGTAAAATTAATTCACAGTATGTGAGGACAGACAAGAGACTTAAGTAGGTTTTTCATTCCAAGCTGTCTAACTGGAAAAAAGAAGTCATTAGGAGGAAATATATTTGGAGTCTCCAAATATTTCTTTGACATGATATAAACTTTTTCCTCATAAGAAAAATTTTACAAGAAACCCTTCCTTCCATATGCACCTTCTATATTTGTACACGCCCTTCCCATTTTTTTAAATAATACTTTGGAAAAACCTATGAAAAATTAAAAAAAAATTGGTTGAGTTTTGGCAAAACTTGACAAGTATAGGGAAAGTCTGAAAAATAGAAAGCTGGGCACATAATAATGATAACTTTGTTCTTGTATATAGGGCGAGTTATTCATAGTGCGCTAATTCAGTTTTTGCCTGGATTCACAATTCACGGGTTTCATACAAGAGTTTGTATTTCTCTAGAAAGGTGAAGTCTGAAAGGTTTTTCATTCCAAAATAAAAGGACACTAGCATGAAGCTGCAACGTACACGGCAACTGAAATTTGCCTCCAGCAAGGTGGGACTTAGAACAATTAATTGTACCTGTTGCATGTCATCTCTCTGAAGAGGTGCCAACCCCAGCCAGACTAAATCTTGAACACGCTGTTGGACGCTAGGGCAGTTTCTGCACTAAGCACGGACACCACGATCCCCCCAGTTTCCTTCAGCCACAGAGGACAGCCGCGCGTTAGCAGGGAGGTGGCTTGTGTAACCTAAGAGGTTGTTTTCATTTCTGCATTCCAATGGGGAAATTCAGAGATGTCCATCAATAACCGTGTATGCATCAGCGCTGCATCTGCTTTTCCCACAAATGCATGGATTTGGCTCTTTGACCCTTTGTTTACTAAGCCAACTAGTCTTCCAATATCTTTTTAAGGACTCCACAGGTGTTAGTTCCTCTACTTGTTCTCTAGTTTTTAAAAACTCTGTTTCCATATTATAATAATGACCTGTTAGTCATTTAAATTCAACTGACTATTGGATGTCACATGCAGGAAATATTCTATACAGCGCTGTCAGAGAAAATTAAATCCTTACCTGAAGGGAGGCAAAGGTAGGGGAAAAAATATGACAACCAATGGCTATAAAATAGCAGAAAATACTGTTTTCTCCAAAGCACTCCACCAAAAAGCCAGCAGGGAACAGCTATGGGTATAGAAAAGTCATGTATCTTTTGAATCATGACCAGAGTTTGCTTAACTAGAATAAATCACAAGACATGAGTAGATAAGCCAGCTAGGGAAGGTATATCTAAATTTCATATCACATTTCAAAATTTTCCAAAGCGCTTTAGGAGTGTGAGTCCCAAATGGCTGATTCTTTCTTACAAGATGGGCCCTCCACGTTGAAAAAGTTTGAGTGAATTATTTTTGAAAGTTTCGCCTTCAGTGAGGTCATATCGTACTGAATTAATAATATAATGTAATATAAAATACCTTTATTACCTAGAGAAATGACTACAGCTCAGGCAATTTTCTGGGACACCTTCAGCACAATACAAGTTGCTAATAAAGTTTGATCAGCTGGAGGGCAAGGGGAAAGAGACAAAAAGAAGAGTCCTTTTGGTAAAAGCAATTTTAAAAAACTGTTTTGGGAATAACTCATTCCTGACTGACTGCAATCCAGGAATGTGCCAGCCATGATCTTGGGTTTAAAGTGCATCTGAAATCCAAAGAGGAGATGGACAGAGGCTGGAGAGATTTATGTGGCTATAGACTTGTTGGTTTTACTGTTAGCGGGTGTGCAGCTCTGATTTAAGATGTGCTGAGCAGGCCTTTATATAAAATAATAATAAATTAGTGATGCACACGTAGATTTATGTGTCAGGAGTCCAGAGCACAGAATGCATGCTTAATGAGTTTTATAAATCTGTATAAAAAAATATAAATGAAATCACACCGTGGGATGTCCCTGTCTTGTGTCTCTCAATAGTATCTAAATTAGATACGGTCTATTTTCAACATGTATATAAATATGCTCACAGAAACACGCTAATTATCAGCCTGCAAAATCAGCTTGGGTTTTGAGAGCCAATTTAGTTCCCTGTGGGTTCATTTTTGTCAGGAAAGTCAGCAGAGACAACTCAAAACATACACAGGAAGTGTATCTGCTGCCTAAGATGAGATTTGTACAATTACTTTTCTGACCATAAATACACTTACTTCATTTCTTCTTGCTAACTTTACATTTCCCATATATGATTCATGGTGTTATGCCAAGGTCACCCAGGTCCTTGGTATTAAAAGGTTACATAAACACATCCCTGGAGTAACTAAAATGAATCAGATACGCAGCGGACAGAGTGCAGGCCTCAACTTGGAAAGGGAGGGAGTGCGAAAGCCAGACCCCTGACATTAAAAAAAAAAAAAATTTCACTTTCATTTGTAGCTTCACACAAAACAAAGAAAGGTAGTATTACTGGGAAAGAAAATCAGCAGAAAATGTTTCCTTTGGGGGAGGAGGAGGGAGGCAAAAAGGAAAACCCCCCAATATTTGTGCCTCTAGAAGCTACCTGCGGACCTCTTGGTACTCCGCTTTCTCATGCTACCCCCCAAACCCAGCACCTACGCAGATCACCACCTTAAAGTCCGAGCACTGACCAGGACTTGAGGTTGGAGCCTAGTCTCAAACTGCCGTTTTGCAGTTGGTTTTCTGACAGGCAAGCTACTCCACAAGTGAAACAAAATTAGAAGATGTAAAAGTTGCAGTCAGGACTATGAAAGAATCAAACAAATCGCTTACCATATTGTAGTTCAAATAAATCATAGAATTATAGAATGGTTTGGGTTGGAAGGGAACGTAAAGATCATCTAGTTCCAAGCCCCCTGCCATGGGCAGGGACACCTCCCACTAGACCAGGCTGCTCAAAGCCCCATCCAACCTGACCTTGAACACTTCCAGGGATGGGGCTTCCACAGCTTCCCTGGGCAACCTGTTCCGGTGTCTCACCACCCTCATACTGAAAAATTTCTTCCTGAGATCTAATGTAAATCTCCCCTCTTCCAGTTTGAAGCCATTACCCCTCGTCCTATCACTATATGCCCTTGTAAAAAGTCCTCTCCAGCTTTCTTGTAGGCCCCCTTCAGATACTGGAAGGCTGCTATAAGGTCTCCCCAGAGCCTCCTCTTCTTCAGGCTGAACAATCTCAAGTCCCTCAGCCTGTCCTCATAGCAGAGGTGCTCTAACCCTCTGATCATCTTTGTGGCCCTCCTGTGGACCTGCTCCGACAGGTACCTTTGCCATGCTATTTCTGTCAACCATCCTGCACTCGGCTGCAATCACCAACATTATGCATAAAAATGCTGGTACAGGGATGGTGCAAAACAGTATCAGACAATAAGACTAGTAATTTATAACTCTACATCTTCAAAAATACTGTAATATTAGCAGCAACAGTTTATGTTCGTAACGTCTCTGCGAAACAAGGCACATCACAGTTTTACAAGTGTGGAAATTGGGGAGCGCAGACTTTCAGTGGTTTGTCAGAAGTACCCTAGGAAGTTGGTGTTCAAATTAGAATTAGCATCCAGTGTTTTGCTTCTAGACTTACACGTGTGCAGCTTTTTAATCCTCCTAGGCTTCAAGCAATTCCTAAGGTCTTCTAAACTTCTATATCACTGCCACAGAGCAATCAGAAGCAACTCTAGCTCTACGATAAAGCACCAAAGTGGAAAAGCAAGCTGCGGCAGCCAGCTTAGTAACAAGCTGTTGGTGAGCAGCTTGGGTAATACCACAACACTGCAGGCCAGCTCTGACCTTTATCGCAGAAAAAAGACATACCTTGATCGGAGAAAACACATTTTTCCCTGAAACATATCTCAGGCTAGCTCTATACACCTGAGCTCTGGCTCCCATCCAATTCAGACAGGTGATTTGGACTTTGGCACTAGACTGGACTGAAGAAATCCTGGCAGAGATGGGGATGCAAGCTCCGCTGCAAGCCCAAGGGGCTTGAGCAACACGTCTCTGCAAACCGGAGCTTCAGTTGAGCGCAGATCATGCTGCTGCTCATGGCTCCAGATCCAATGTTAAAGGCAAACGCTGGTCCCTCTCCTGAACTAGCTATGGAGAATCTTTTTTTTCTTTTTTTTTTTTTCTTTTTTTTTTTTTCTTTTTTTTTATTGCCAAGTTACTATCTGAGGAGAAGTAGGACGAAAAGGCTTTGACACGCTCTGTGATTTCTGCGAGGATAATGTGGGCAGAGAAAGAGCACAACAAAAATACTTGAAAGCTCAAGCACACCTGTTTGAAACTCAAAAAGCAGTGGAATATGCCACCCAGTATGCCTGAGCACGGTTCTCAAAAGTCCCATTTCCATTAGAAAAGGAAGCTTTCCGCAAAACAGAAGCAATTTGTGCAGGAAGTCTAGGTTTGATTATGGTCCAAAAGATTTTAATAAGTTTAAGGGATTTTTACAGTGTCCCCTGGTGAGCCACATTTTTATCTCACTTAAACCAATATCCAAGTATTTGACGGTCCCAGTAGATCCAAAATAGTTACTGAGGCTCAATAAATGATATATCTGTATACCCACACAAATATATTTCATGGATAGATACACTACCCAGTACCATTTTATTTCTTTCACTGCCTATGAGTAGATGGAATTCTAAAATTCTAGTAGACCAGAAGTGTGAGAGGGAATAAAAAATATTATTGTTCCCACCAACCAGTAATCCACAATCTCAGACGGTGTATCATCCCTAGGGATAAATTTCCTGATTTTGTTGCTTTACGTAACTGCAAGGTTCCGAGCACAACTCCTCGAAGTCTATTCATCTGCATTTCTTCTTGCCTCAGTACAGTCTTGCTGTGAACTCTAAAAATCTCTTGATTCTGCTTCACTTTGCATGCCTGTTCTTTCTATTACTCATCAAATAAGATTCAAAGCATAAATGGAACAAGGTGGCAGAAACTAGCTTCCAGCTCTAAATTCCTGACAGTACAAACCAAAGTCTGTAATTTATAGTTTAAAAAAAAAAAATAATAAAGCAATGACTTCTTGTTATTGTTACCTTTATTTGAGAGGTTACAGCCAAAAACTGTCCAAATTCCAGACAGTGCAGGAACAGTCACACTTTCTCCTGCCAACTTACAGCATGTTAGGACAGGAATAACTTTTTGTAAGAGGACAACATGGTTGAGGCTTTTTCAGAGCAACAATTTTTAAACACTGAATTAAGAAACACTATCTATATTCACTGACAAACTGATAACCAACCGTCTGGCATGCAACCTGCGTGTTCCCAACCAGACTAACACCCATTTCCTTTGCTCTTGTTCTTGTGCTATGGATCATCTTTGCTGAAAATCTCAAGATCTGGGTGATGTCCTCCACTGCAAGTTCATTCTCCCTTTCAGTTTTTCCACATTCCTACCCAAGTCAGCTCTGTTTCTGCAACTTCAGTGAAAGCAATTTCCAAAATCATAAGTCTCTTTTACCAACTTCTCATTCAGTGTTCCTCCTTGCCTCCACTTCCTTCCCACATATAATCTAGAAAATTTCTTCCAATAGAAAATATCAAAACATAATATCTTCACCTTTCCATTTTTCATTTGTATCTCCAAGTCTTTTCTCTCGCATTTCTGTCCAAGCTGCAGTTTCCCTCTTCTCATCCAGTCTCTTCCTTCTCCGTTCACTCCTCTACTTGCCCCTCTGGACTCACTCAACTCATCTGCTCGGGTCCTTTAAGTCCACATCCATCCTGTCCTCAGCCTTTAGGGTTCTCTGACTCTCTCACTCCACAAAACAAACACTCAGTTTCTACCACCCTAATAATCATAATCCCCACCCTGTCTGCCTCAATCCCCAGCCTCTTCCCATCCCTGTGTGGAGTCCCGTTCTTCCAGTTCTCATCCTAGACTGTCGCTAATTGACATTTTTCACCACAGTCTCTTTCACACACATCGTCTGATATCATGTTTCTCACCAATATTCAAACTGTTTTTCCCCATCTTCCAGTGATGTCACCTAACATCAGTACAGGTATGTGTGTTTGTCTTCCCAAAACTTGGCTGGAGGCATCCCTTTCACCAGTTTCCTGTATTTTGATCTCCTGTAGGGGTCTTGCTGCCTTTGCTTCTTTTCTCTTCTCCCCTTGCAAGCTGTCTTTCAGCTTGCTCAGCCATAAACATAAATACAACTACCATTTTCATACTGAATACTCAAATTTTCTCTGTTGCAATTTTTTCACTCTCTTCTTCGAAGTCCTCGAGCAACTTCTCAAAAAATCCTTGCAGAGAGCCACCGTCAGCTCAGGAATGACACGGATACAGCAGCTGATACACCTCCATCACTTTTCTCATTCGTTGTGAAACAGAAAATTACCCTGTCAATCAAGATTATAACGCGATTACCTCTGACTTAGGCCATTTCCTGAGTTCTTCACACTTATGTGAGATCTAAACTTTGCAGGTTCTTTCTGCAAAACATTTCTAAAATAGATTCGCTCATTATCAAAATACTGACTCCTGCCTAACCTCAGCGCATATTGATGTCCTCCATCACTGACTCATTAGATGCTTGGTTTACTTTAAAAACAAACACACAGACAGCAAAATCCAAAACATGTTACATCGCCTCCACCACTTGGACTTTGGAGTGGTTTTTGCCAATAATCTTTATCCCGCATGTCTTATCTGCACTTCTTCAGACTATTCATAGCCAAGAAATACACACGCCCACATCAAACCCTGCAATCGTTACAAAATTTGGTCCATTAACACGCCGAGGCCGGTGCATGATGTCTTTGTTGCTCTGCTGTTTTCACCCTTCTGCCTGTAGTCATTTGTTGCCTCAGGTCTTGTACTGAGATTATCAGTTCTTTCGGTCAGAAACCTTATTGGCACTCTGCCTCTGAGAAATGGTCTCACGTCCTCAAATAAAGGCCAAAGGCATTACCACTTGGTAAATAATGAAAAAATAAAGTTTCTGCCCAACTCTAATATTTCAAAATGAAGTAACGTGTAGTTCTCTCCTGTATGCTAGCTATTAAAAGCCTAACCAGAATCCGCATTTCTGAGGTTTTTGCAGGCCTTTAATACCTGTGTTATGCCTCTTTTTCCTACGGCAAAAATACAAAAACAAAGAAAGTATGCCACTTAGTTTTTCACACTAATGAAAAACAAGCAACTTCAGTCCTCTAAGCATAAGTATCAACATTTTCAAGAAGTAAAAGTATTTATAAAAACATCAGAACTTGCAGTTTATAGATAGAGTAACTGAAGATAGAAAAATCAATTAGTTTCTAATAGCAAAATCATGTAAGTTGAGAAACAGCCCTTGAAATATAACCCCATCTGATGTCCTTTCACTTGGTGGTCTATGCAGATAGGCATTACCCAACAAATTAAGCAAGAAATACTAAAACAGCAACAGAAAAAATAACCACTTCCATGATGAGCAAAGATGCAGAATGTTTTGTGAGAAGGCATTTGAAGAGCAAGAAAGCCTCTTCTCTTCACTTCGACTGAGCAATCAGATGAAGAACTACCTTCTTGATCTGCTGATTCTGATCAGATTCTTTGCTGATTAATATTGATAAAACAAACTAATTTTATTAATTTTTATTTTAATTTTTATAATATTTATTAATTTTATTCTAAACCAGAGTTACTAAGAATGAAGTCCAGATTACTAAGACTATTCTCAATGAAGTTAGTGAGAGTAAAATGTAAAATTTTTGTTTATAAGTGCTAGCTTGTAATTGGCAGGATAACATTACAAGCTGTGCTTGTGCTTTTTCATCTACCAAGAAGCAACGGGACCTTGTAGAAATAACTCCACAGTCAAGTACGCTTGCAGTAGGACCTACCAAAAGTATAGTGATGCCTCATTTCATACCAAGGACTCCTAAAGCACAAGGTACTGCATCCAGTAGTAAATCACAGTAATCTCTAGGGTGGAACTTATGCTGATACAATTATTTTGGCCAGGTAATATAAATTAACGCTTTCCAGTGAAACAAGTCACCTTCCAAGACATCACTCCAGGTGAGCCCATCTGGGGTCCACATCGCTGACTTTCACACAGACACCTTTTGTCACAGAGCTGCCTCTCAAAGCTGCCAAAAATCAGCCCAAAACTCATGAAAAAGGGATGGCGGGACAAAAAGAGCTCAGGCCTTCATGCAAGGTGGCACCGCCAGCCAGTTCCATGCACGGGAGACGCACAACCCCCCTCTGGGCACAGTTCATGCAGTGCTAATACCAGCAGCGCATCTCCCGAGGGGAGCCGGAGCAGCCACAGCCCAGAGGAGGACCTCCGCTTCTTCTGCCGGGGACCTGCTGGGCACCTCCCCCTGATTTGCACTGTGCTTTAAAGAAAAGCCTTGAAGTTTTTCCCTTCCTGACAGATGCACACACAGCATCGCATGCGTACCAAAACCCAACCGCAGCCAGCCACGAGCACCGCCGTGCAAAAGCCTCCGGCTCCCTCCTGACAGTGTCAGCAGGTGAAGCAGGCACTCGGCGCCCTGAATAAACAGAGCGGGCTGAGGGAGGGAATTACTGACATTTCCTGGCCTGAAGAGAGACCTCTGGAGCCTCAGCTACTTTCCAGGTCAGACTGGCTGCCGCCACCAAGGCTTGATGGGGAAAGGGAGAGCAATGATGCTCTCCTGACGGCGAGCGAGGGCCAGGGAGGCAGAGAGAAGGAAAAACATATTTCTAACACCTCACCCTCACAGACTTTGGGGTTAGAGAAACCTGTTAGCCCAGCCCAGCCTTTTTTTGTTGTTGTTGTTTTTATTTTATCAACAGGATTAAGATTCTTATCTTGATAAGCTGTTTTCTTCAAGTTGAAAATCAACATTAGTTATGGAACCTGAGGAGGAGAAGCGGACTGAAAAGCCTGTGGTTGTTCGCACGCCCTGGCTGACGTACCCACCGCACGCACGCTCTCCTCTGGCTGGCGAGGCGGGCAATCTCCTACGCAGGCAATTAGCAGTTTTGATCAAGTCATTTAGAAAAAGTTATGAATGAACAGAAGATCCTATTCCACCCAAATCCAATTTCTCTACTCAAAATGCAGGTTTTATAGGGCAGAAAGACCGATACAGAGGAAAAATGAGACAGTTTAGGGTCCTCAGGAAAAAAAGCAACCTACCGTGTAATTTAATTCAAGAGCACTTTCAGATGAAGACCATAGTATTCAAAGGCTTCTCGGTGTTTCTGGGAACCTTTTGACTTGAAAACGCACAGCCCTGATTTCTCTACCTCTGAGCATTAGCACGAAGGTGGAGAGGAGTAATCCCAGGAAAATAATTGCAGTTCTCAGATGCAGAGACACATCTCCCTAGTCCTGGAGCTGGGCTTCCAATATAACTCACTCAGCAGACACAAAGTTTCTTCAAGCTAAGGAGGATTAAACGGAGATAATTTCATCTTTTCAAAGTCCCCTCTTCTCCTTATTTCATTTGTAGTGCGTCTCAGTGCGCTCCTTACCCGGGGACTCGAGAACGCAGCTGGCACAGACCGTGGCTAGGCAGGCCGGGCACACCAGCTCACTGGGGCGCTCTCCTTTCTCACAAGAAATTGTTTAGCAGGAACCTCTGGCAAGCTGAAGGTGCTTACAGAACCAATTATAACCTCTCACCTTCGAGAGAGATGTAACTCAGTGTCGCCAACCTCAAATGCACAAAAGATCACAAAACACTTTCAATATATTGATCTACTGAAGTGTTCAGATGTCATTAATAAACAGCCTGTCATTTTTTCAAACTCATTTTAAGGGGAGAGGGGGGGAAGGAGCCTTATAAAAATGCTGAACATGTGGTACTTTATATTTTCTTCCATGTAATGTATACCGGTATTCCTTGGCTGTAGCCTTCACTATTATTGTTACAAAGCCTGTGTTCTTTAATCAGCTCCTTGGGAGCATCTATGCTTCAAGAGTTATTTACAAAATTCAACTATTACAAGTAAAGCTCTCTGCTCACTTGAATAGGCGTCACCTTCTAAAGTCTGTTGCTCAGTCTAGAAGAAAGAAGTGTGAATATGCAGGCTACTTCTTCTTTCCAAGAGTTTTTTTTCCCCTACGTGCAGCAGCGCTTCGGAAATGCACGGCATCGAGCAGAGAACAAGCAAGCAAGCACGGCGCCGCTGTCACACGCTGCGGGGCTTGTCACAGGCAACAAGTCTGTCCATGTGCTTAGCTGAACTCCTTCAACCCTAATTGCTACGGCCAGAATATGATCTTCCTGGGACTACGCAGGTACGGTTTCCTTAACGAGGGAGAAACATTTACAGTCTCACAGCCGGGACATAAGGAGTACGAGACGGATGGGAAGAGTCTTGCCCTGCTGCCACCCACCCTTCCTCTCAAAGCTCCTGGGACCCCAGCTTCCACACCACTCGGCTCGCTTTCTGATTACAAAGTCTTCTGAGTGTCTGGGTAACAAGGGTTCGAGTGTGTGTGCGAGGCTGGTAGGAAAGTTTTTAACTAATGGTCAGAATAGAAAGTGTATGCACGTCTTTGTACAATAATGACTTTTTTTTTTTTTTTTTAACATATTACAGGTGTGGAGCCAATTCTTTTGTTTTGTGCTGTTTTTAACATACCACCACTCTTCTACGGTCTTCCCCTCAGAGCTGTCTTGACTTGACAGCAAAAGTAACACAACTATTTTTTCAATGAAAAAAAAGAAAAAAAAAAAGAAAAAATTTCAATCTCCTATACTCTTTGTCTGACCCAGTGAACCTCTTCTGTAACTTTACACCAGAGAACAGCCCTGCTCTGTGTTTCAATCTTATTAAATGCTTTTAAGATTTTAATCATTCATTCATTGGCTGCTAAGTGAATATTATATCCCTTTCCTGTAGGCAATCAGATACCGTAGTGCTTTAATGTTAAAACTTGTTACTGCTGCATACAAAAAAGTAACAAATAGTTTCTTATTTAGTGCTGGATTGGTACCCAGAACACCACCTAACTAGTTGCAAATACCCTGAAGGCACCTTTATTAATAGAGCTGATCCAACAATATTTGAAAACAAAGTTGCAAAAGACAATGCTTATAATGAAAAAACAGGCATAGGTGTAAAACAATAACTAGCAGTTGTGACTTTGCATTTTTATGGGCAAATGCTAAAAACTGTAACAGGGCAGTCCAATGACATTTTTAACAGTTTTAGTGAAAAGCTCGACTACTGTTGGATTTTTTGTTTTGCAGTTCTCTTGGTAAATACACCATTTGGTTGCGTATACTGTGGCAATTACTCTAATACACAAGACAGAAAAAACAGCGTAGATGATATTCCTGATAAACATGCCGGTGCTCTGTACCTGCAAGGAGGAGCAAATTGGGAATTTAAGTAATTCTTATATTCTTTCTTAGGCAACTGCTAGAGACTGGAAATTGGACTAGAGGAATCCTTAGTCTGGCTACTCTTATGCTCCTGAGATTTTAAAATAATGCGGTAATTTGGTAGAGCAGCTGTGCACACCACGCCACACGGTGGGTTCCCTACCACCTGCAGCGCCAGCTCTGGAAACTGCTGCTCCTCTCCTGACCAGACATTCCCATCACCGCATCCCCCCCCAGCCCTCTCCTGTCATACCCACTTGTGCGCACCACAACCAGGAAAATGGAAATCCAGTTTATTTTTGCTAGGCTCTTTTTTTTTAGCTGAATTCCTCACTACATGTTACCATGAAGGCATGCAAATGCACATACAGAGCAGGGGGCAGCAACAAACCACTAGCAAACACGTAATCATTAACAAACGCTCAGTTTCTTTTGAATGAATACCTATTTTAAAATACACAATTGCCATCAGCACGAGATTGCATTTTAAGTCTTTGAAATACAAAACTGTTCATATCATGATTATTCAGTAAAGCTTTCCTTTATGAAAAAACGTCAAAATTGTTTCTCTTTACTCAGGGTTAAAACACTTGCTCTGAATTAAGCTATAATTTCACACAGCAATCAAATAAGTAACAGAAAACTCTTCTTTTTCAAACCTCTGGTTTTGTCTTCCTTTCCTGGATTTTTTCAAACTCCAAGGACCTGACCTCGAGCACAATAAAGTCAATGAAAATCTTTCCACTATCTTCATCAGATTTTGGGTCATGACCAAAGCTGGCTTTCCTCCCTGCTCCCTCCGTAATACTTCTAGGCAAAACAGGCAGAATAACAACCTGTTGACAGGTAATACTAATTTACAGTCATATGAGAGGCAGAAGCATCACGCACAGATATGCTGTAAACTGAGCTCAATACTATTTGCAATTTATATAACTTCACGTCTCAGGTTTCTTTACAATCATAACAACTTTTTCTCTTTTTAAAGACAAGTTTTCCTCCAAATTATTATGTCCTTTAAATAATTGGGTATCTCCTACTCTGTCATCAAATAATAAAGAACACAATACATGTATAAAAAGTCAGAAAGGAATCCTTTAATATGCTTTTACGGAGATGGTTCTGTCAGTTTTGCAGCTCAGATCATGCACTACAGGTTAGCAAGCCAAAGAGGTCCATAAGAATTTTTGAATTACAATCTTTTAAAAAATATTGTTTTAAAAACCTTCTCGCTACAAAAACACCTGTGTTAAGAAGGGAACATGGGGGGTGGTTGGGTGACAGGGAACAACTCTTGTTCTACCAGCAATTCCAGTGAAGGTTTTTCCTTCAACACAGCCCCAACTATGCCATCCCGCACCATTCAATATTCCATGAAAACAAACAAAATAATACATTGGCTGATTTTAAATTCTGATAAGTATATGTGCAAACGAAGTATTTCTTGACTGTACTGCACACCCACAAATATAATTTCTAAATTTCAGTACGTGCTACCAAATTATAAAGAAGGTATTGCTATTTATCATTTTGTACTAAATAATAATGTAATTCATACCAGATGTACCTTTATTCTGGCAGTGGAGTCCCTTTACCTTTCAATAAGCTATTAAACCATTACAGCCAGAACGGCAACCCTAATTTCTGGGCAAGCTTACAGCATCACTTACAAATAAAAACAAACACCATCAGGCTTCTTCCTTACCCCTTTACACTATTTGCTTTTTATATGTGTGTATGTATATACACCCATAGATACACAGTTCTGCTACCTAGAAAGCTGTATATACATGGAAATTATGCTTTATGGCCACTAAGATCACTCTGTTTAACAGGAAGAGTTGGCAGGGAGGGAAAGGAAGAAAAGCTGGTATGAAGCTGTGTTTTTTGCTGGACTGACATGTTACATGCTCATCCAACAAAATAAATAATTTCAGCTGCAGTGGAATCCTTCCTCTGAGCTTCACACAAAGCACACACTGAGTTTTACCTAAGCGAATGAGGGTATCGTTAACCCACCATGCTAACCTAATAAAGGACATTCTTTCAGTTGGGAAAGAAAGGTTAGGTGGTACCATTCAAAATCTCTTATGCTGACTATTTAACATAAACAGGAAAGATGCAAATTGGGACAGAAACATGATGCTTCCAAGTCCTCAATTTATTGTAGCGTAATCTAGCCACTACCTTGCGAACAGAAAGGATTTTTCATCATTACTACTGCTGGGAGCTAAAGTTGCTAATAAATTCAATGTAAGACATTTTGGAGCCGATTGTCATCTTGCCGGTCTACCAGTAAGCTGTTATCAGAAAGCTGAAATACCTGTAAACTCAAATGTAAACAACTTAGGTACCACTGAGAGTCACCAGGCTTTTCTTTTTCGTCAGTTCAGGAAGTTGCATCAATGTAGTAATTTGCACTGACGATCACAGCATCTTGAACAGGTTCAAGAGCAATACAATAAAAAAAGCTATTGGAACTACATGCTAAAAAACCCACAGTCAAAAGGCTTGACTGTAGTATTTTGAACTTAAACATCCATATATAAATATGTTTTGGTTCATCAGGAATCGTATAAAATCAAAACGAAAATAAATTCAGCGAGATAACAAAATGGGAGTTCTTGCCAACAACTCCACCCAGCCCGCAAGATATACCAGTGCAGACTTCCAGACAGATTTACTATTTATAACTGAAACTCACCTTGAAACAATGCAAGGCAAAGATGCAAACTTAACCTGAAAAACACACAGATTTTTAACGAACCACACACTCCACATTCTCCTCTTCAGCAAGCTGTTTTGCAGGACATCCTTTTGTGAAAATACATACACCAAACGACCGCAACAACAGGGGCTCTGAAGAATTTTGTGGCTTAATTTTTCTACCTGTAATAGTCATATTGCCAAAGTAATGGGAAAGGTATGAGCAATTCTTTAAACAGTTGTGTTTTAATTCTGATGCCAAGTCTTTTGGTTATGAAGCATTTTTTCGACTGAGTTGAAAGTCTATCGCAAGTACACAGAAAGACCTAGGGCAAGAACAAAGGTGCAGGGCAGAAGCTAGTTTATTCAGGCTTGTCAAGTTAAATCTTGTAAAATATGTACACATTTAATTGTTTTCATAATTTATATATGTTTCAAGCATGGAGGGGGCCTCCTGAATCATTTAGGTAGAAGGCAAGCACTGATTTTGGAAGTCCTGTTTGATCAGTGAAGAAGTCACTCGTTCCTGGCACAATCTGAAGCTTTAAAGGATGATTTTTTTTTTTTTTTGTATTTTTTTTTGGTCACACTAAACACAGACAATTTGGAACCATTTAATTTATTTCAAGCAAAAATCTCTCAACAGCAGCCTGAACTTTGCAAGCAACCCTAACAGTGGGTTAGACACATTATAAAGGATTAAACGAAGCAATAAAGTAATGGGGAATAAAACGAGGGGCAATGAGTGTGTGGGAGACGCTGTAATTGAGAAAGCGTTATAAACCGAGGTACCAATTGCAGTAACTGCAGTAAAACAGTTAATGAAAGCACAGCACAAGTCTGGTTTCTCTCTCATGTTGTCACTTATTTTTCTGAATGACTGGATTTGCTGCCTCTTTTCTTCTAAAAAAAAAAATAATGAAAGATTACAAAAGGGACACCTGGAAAAACACGGATGTGGTCTTTTTAGCTCCAGCCTCCCGCCCTGACCCCCCCACGCACACTCAGCACTGCCCGCGCTCCTCCCCATCTTCTTTCTTTCCTCAAAAGCAGTTCTTCTCAGCCACAGGAATGCCAAGCCATTCTTTCAGGTAGCTCAGCCTCACCACTTCTCCTTTCACATGTCAGGATGTGCCATTCAACAGAGCTCTGTAGGTACATGTTGGGAGGTTTTGGTTTTTTTTTCCCCCAGTATCAGTACCAGGAGTGCACACAAATGGTTTAAGAACAAAACAGGGAGTTCTCTGTACCAGCCTACCAGGTCCCCAGACCCCATTTTATCACTTTTACACCAAGATTTTTCTCTTATGCTCGCTTTTTATCATTGTTTTGACAAACATTAACTACAAGAGGAAAAGGTTCCATATATTCATTCACCAGCAACGCTATTTTAAACAGAAGAATGACAACCTGAGAGGAATCTTTCTTATACGGGTTAGCTGAGTTTTGAGATGACCAATTTTAACACTATAAAAGTTGGGTGGGAAAATCCAGTATGTGCCTTCTACCAGTCCCTGTGCTGACGAGAAGAGAAAACACAACAGCCCACACGGAGCTTTCTGGACTCCAAGCCATTAATGGTGTTCATGAAAAATGTCTTTTTCTTCTAATATCCTACAGTGAGGCCTTGGACGACTCTCCCACCAGCTTCCCTACACCTAAAAGGGAATAGAAGGACTTCTCCTGCTTGGTAACCTGGCTTGCATTCTACAGCTGAAGAAGCAAGCACGTACAGAGTTCACTGAGAACAGTAGTAGCTAAGGATAAATAAGGCAGTATTACTACACGCTTAGGATGCTACTGTGAAAACTGTAGTTTAAGAAGTTTGTTCCCAAGTACGTATTTCATGTAGTTTCTCACAGCTGGAAGTAAATATTCAGGAAAATAGCAGGATTAATACCTCACCCCTGGTTATACAGAATTCTGTCCTCGACGCGTGGCTAAGCCAAACTGCATTGAAGAAGTAGGATAGATAACTGAAATCATCATTTATGCCCTCAAAATTGACAAAACCATTAAAAAGGTGACTCTTGGAACAAATGCAAAATAAAAAAATCTCTCTCCATTTACAGTACTGGAAAATATTGATCAATTTTTTCCATGGCAGAAAAGAATGACTAATTTTACATAACCAAAAGTTTTGCAACATCCACATTGACAAGAGAATGCAGTTTAGGTACGTTTCCTAGTCAGGGATGGAAAGGATGGCCTAACTGAGAATTATTCTGGGAAAAGAGAAGCTTCTGTACAATCTTCTGCTCTAACAAAAAACATTGTGGGTGTTTTGGGGAGGTCCGATTTGGTGATGTTTGTGAAATAGCAATTAGGAAAGCATCAAAACTTTGCAGGATATTCTGAAAGATCAAATGTACACTGGGAATCGTAACAACTCACTGAAGGTACTCCTGGGACAGGTGTCTGAAACAATACAGTTTGTTTTCTTTTAAGAATACCAAGGAGAATTGAAGGTCTCTGAGCCTTTTCCCAAAAATGCAACTAACAAGATTATCAGCACACAACGCGATGCAATGGCAAAACAAGTACTAAAACAATCAGAAAAAGTGCTGTTCTCATCATATCTGCTGCCCACAAACCAAACGCTAAGCAAGTGTTAAGCCTCTTCTGGAATAATCTGGAGTAGTGCTTCATGGTAGAGCCTTGGTCTCACGTGTTTCTCAAGAAGCACTCCACAACAGTCCTGAAGAATTAGATGGGTGATTTCTTCCCACAGCGTTACCCAGTAATAAATTTCGCATGGCAAGCATCAACAGCAGTATCACTCCCATGTTAATTGCTTACTTTGCAACGAAAAAGACATGTCTGTTTTCTATTTTTCATATTAACAAAAGAATACTAAAAGGGGATCCTTGTATCATGTCCCTCTTCCAAAATTCAAAATAGTTGCCAAAATATAATCTGTATATCATTAGCGGAAAAAAATTTCCTGGGGGAAAGGTAGTGTGCATGTAGTTTCCGCTATCTACCACGTGGAGTATTTAGGAAACAAACATTCTTTTCCCTATAATGGCAAAACAAGTTATGTGAGCAAGATGAAATGATTCGCAAGTTTGGGCTTAATTCCAAACCTCCTATATATTAAACTCAACCATCAGCTGGATCATCATGTCTGTTTTTTAAAGAATATAATAGATGGAAATCTGCTTCTTAAATTGTTTTTCATATAACAGGAAACAGACAAAATAGCATCGTAACAGTAACATTGATAGAGGCAGAAGAAAGTGCTGATCTTGAAATCAGAGCTTTTCCTTGCTGAATGCTTTTCTCTAACAAAAAATGAAAGTGTATCACTTTCGGCAACAACACAGAGCTCAGTTTGCATCTATATTACGCATCATATATTTTTTAAGGTATTTATAAATTAAAGAGAAAATATTCCATTACAACCTGATACACAAGGCTTTTATACAGTCATGTCACACCAGTCTAAAGAAACGCGCACTATACACACAAGCACCTATGTGCAGAAGCACACACACAAACACATGCACACACACAAACAAGGCTTAAAGTTTTAGAATGTTTTAAAATATGTTTTTAGACAAAGTAGCTTCTGTCATTTACGATGGAGAAATATAAACCATTTCTGAATGCTTCCCCCCCTTCTCCATTATTTAAAATTAATTTAGGAAAAGTGAGAACTTCAAGTACTTTAATGTGTAACATTAAAAAGAAAAATGGTTTTCCTCTGAAATTTTGTTATAATGGAATTAGGCGATCAAAATATGCATCTCGCTGGAAAACACAGATTCACTTGCCCCAGAATAAAACCTGTTCAGTGGACAAAAAAAATCAATGAACTTATCACATACAATCTGGTAACTTCCTAACCTCAACATTTGAGCTACCAACACTATTACCCTCTTGAATAAACACAGCTTTTGGAAAGGTTAAACCTGTGAGGTCCTCATCGGAAAGTCCCTGAGTAAATTATAACATGTGATGATGACATTCCTGTGTCTTTTGGAACCAGCGAGGGGAAGTAAGGGTAGGTCATTATAAGCCACTTGCCTTTACAACCGGCTGTAAAAGACAATGAGGACAGGAAGCTTCCCACCGAGATCAAGGTGCACAATCCCCAGCTAAAAATAAACAAGCCCTGATAGTCACATCTGCTGGAAAATATCATTGGAGCCTGAATTCCCAGGTGCCGAAGCAACGGGAAGAGAATGCCTCGGTACAGCAGGCTCCCTAAGGATCACAAAATAATAATTACAGGGATTGGCAATGATCACTGTTAGCGTTAACGCTGTAGATAAAAATACCAGAGTGCCCTAACTTGTTTTACCAGAAAAAAAAGGAAATTAAAATAAAAGTCAGATTAAATTAATTTAAATTTACTTTAAATTTACCCTTGCCATCCTTTAGCTCCCAGACACAATCCTGGAATCACTCTTTAGCAAAACCTTCCTATCAAAAATAACCAGAGCAGGAGAAAAAACTGATTAATTTCTACCCCTTCTCGCCAGGTCCCTCTACTCTTCCCACTACTAAGTCTCCTAGAGTAAAGGAGATGCTAGCAGTGTGGCCCCAAATAAAGCATTTCTGCTGTGTATGATATAGCCTGCCTTAGTTACCAGCACGTTTAGGACCACAAACAGCATGCTGTGGGACACTATGGCAGGCTGCGCTTGCCCTCCCTCAACAGATGGTGATCCCTTTCCTCACTTCAGTTCACTTACCCTCGGCTACTTAAGCCACCGAACTGGCCAGCACTGATTTAACAGGAGTACACAGACCCCCCCGTACACCCCGGGAGCGGTGCCTTTTTGCAGGTGCTGCTGGAGCGTGCCCGCATCCAGCACTTACAACCCACTCGTCCCTGCCGCTGCAGCAGAGCATCACTTCCGTGGTCTGAAGCTACCACAAACCAATATGGGCAGCCTGCAAGCGGCCTCCAGACCCACCGCAGAGCTTAACGATTGTTTTCATTTAGCTTATGTGATATTTTTCATCCGTAGAGCTCAACAGTTTTTATGACAAATTTAATTTTTCATTTTATACTTCTATTCCACAGCCCAGTGCCTTGCCCATTAGACATCACCGCCTCCCACACATGCTACCCACTCCCAGAGACTCCCCAGGCTAATCCCAGTTGGTTTGGGGATGAGCAGTGGTATGTATGTGCCAAGAGATACGTACTCTTTGCTGAGAGAACGGAGTTGCTACAGCTGCTGAGATCCTCTCCCATCAAACTAGCTATGTGCAAACAACCAGGTCCTGTTGGCAGGCCTGGCACAGCCCATCAGCAGCCGAAGAAAAGATGGATAACCTCATTTCTTAAGAACAGAGGAGTTCTCCTTGCTGGCACAGTCATGTTTTGGTTGAGCAGTGGAGGAGATGAGTTTTCTGCCTTAATTTTTTTTTTTTTTTTTTTTTTCCTCCTCCACAGGGAGCAGAGATATTTCAGAAGCTAGGAGAAAAAATGGAACTCTTAGGGAAGCAGCAATCCTGCAGTTTTCCAGCTATGGCGAGGCTGGTAGACAAGGGAGCAAAAAGTCCAGGGGACACCAGTCAAACACCATGGGTGGCCGGCAAGCTCTTAACACACTCCAGCTCCTCATGCAGACAGAAGACACATGCCTGGTGGTTGGTTTTGTTTTGTTTGTTTGGGATTTTCCTTGGTTTTTCTTTAACTTCATGAAAAAAGTCAACCTTACATGCAGCTTTGAAAAAGGCAAAGTCTGACGCAAAAGGTGAACTGCAGCCCCCCCGCCGCCAATCCATGCTCTGAACTGGAGGAGGATCCCTGAGGATCAGCATGCCATTAGCAGGCTGGCTTCGGCAACGTGCCTGTGAACAATGTGACTACAACTTGAGTCATAAAATTCTTTCCTATTCTGATATTTTGGCAGCTCTTTCTGCACAGAAAGGCCTGGTGATAGACTATAGTCTAGAGACTACAGTGGGAATAACGGAAACTCAGAATGCTCCAAAAACTAATTCTGACACCATTAATGAATAAATTTATTGGACCTGCGGCAGTTTCATTTAATTCATAGATACCCTAGAAAAGTTTTCAAAACAATGGACTGGAAACCATTTCTGGCTGTCAGTACTAGGAAAACCTATGCACAGGAACGTACCCCGAAACCTGATATAAAGATTACCTAAACAAAAACAAAATCTGGGACTAAAACACAGAATGAAAAATATCCCAGTTGCAGGAGGGCAGGAGGAGCATCGTGTTTCAGGACCTTATGATGTTTTAATTACTTCAATGTCATGGCGTACCGCTTGAAGCCTTCTCCTCTAAAGAAGAAGAGCTTTTTGCACTCCCAGTACTCCTCCCCTGTATGCTCGGTGGTTCACCATTTCTTCAGTTTCTTCAAACGGCTTTTAAAAACCGCTCTCTTTTTCAGTGCCACCCAAGAACAGCTACAACTAGTGTGGAAGAACGACTTCTGCTCGCTGGTGGTAACCATACACTCGCTATATAATAATAGTAGAATTGCATAATTATACAGATAAGCTCTTCTTTAAAATAGCATACTCACATTCTAAGAATCAGCAGGAAGGGGTGAAAAATAGAACTAGCAAGGGAAAAAAAAAATAGCCTTTTTTATTCCTCTTTCTAGTTGGTAACTATTTTTGCAGGACTAATTTCTGCAAAGTGTTAATGGCCAATACATGTCACTCTCCTACAGACTCGGCTGCACACTGTAACCTGAGAGCTATCACACGCTCATTCTCTTGGACACATTTTCCACATTATTTGAATATATCCTACCCTTAAAATTATTCTGGCATGACATTAAGGAAGTTGTGGCTCAGGTGGTAAATCCAGGACCATCTTGAAAGGCAGGCTGGTAAATTAAGCTATATTCAAATTAAACGGGAAACCACTGGTTGTTAAGATTTTATAAAACTACCCCTAAGAACAAAAGGCATTTAAAATTTTTGTTGACTGCCTAATAGCAGGAGCTATATTCTGGTTCCAAAGCATTCATATTACAATATAAGCAGCCTCACATATCCTCGTAGGAGACACAGTTCAAGCTGTAGCAGCTCTAAGGCTCTATTCAGCCCCAGAAGCCGCTGGGTTCTCTCTCAGTAAGTAGCATCCTTCGAAATGGAAGATTTGCACTTGATGCAGCAGCACTCTGTGCATACCGCCCTTGGGGATGCGGCTCCAGGTCCAAGCAGCATTTGCATTTATCCTGCAGGTGGGGTAGAGGGCTATCATTCTCTCTTCCTTTCCCACATTCCCTTTTGCATCTCTTCCCAACACAGCCAACAAAAGCAATGAAGCAAAACCCAGGGTTCAGTTTGCCCCCAGCCCCACTCCTGCCGAGCATCAGGGTTTTTTTTTTTCTTTTAAACAAAGTGAAATATAGCATTCAAACAATCTCAATCCAGTCAACTAAAACCCACATATTTCAGGTATCAATGCAAATTGAAGTTCATTGGCTGAATTATTCCATGCGTTTGCTTATTCTCCCCCAGTAACTTTTGCAGGATTCAAAACTGCTGCATATAAAGTGTTCAGAGCATCAAATCGTCACTTCCAGTGGAGCACAGAAGTGCTTGTTTCCGCATGGCCCAGGGTGTCAGACTCCAGGTGAGGGAAAGCAGAGGGGCAATTTCAGGGCCCCCCCTGGATCAGAATTATCACCCAGAAGGGAAAGTAAAGCTTGCCAAGAAAAGAAGCAAGTTACCCAAATATTCTGCCAATCCACATTGTTTTAAAAAACATGATTTCTTTTTTGTATTTCACTTACCCACAGTACCTTGACAGTCTATTATATGAACACGCAAGCACGGAAAAACAGGTCAAGTTCTTTTTCTAACACTTAAGATTTTCGCAGCAAAAAATCTCTGCAAAATAAGTGTGCATGAAAACTCCCACCCCACAGGTTCTACAGAAAAACTGTCAGAGTTTATTAAAACAGTAATTCATATCAGTATTTTTGTGCAGATCAGCTTGGTTGCCTTCATAGCTCAGTTATCTTCTCAGCTGCTTTCCCCCCCCGCCTTTTTTTTTTAACAGATTAATATTACAAAGCATGGACCAGATGCAGGAATAAACTTCCCTAAGCCAGAATGATTTGGAGGACAGGCCCTTTAGTTGGATCACTGCAGTGATGGAGATCAGACATACAGCTTTGGGGGAAACATCTAATTTCACATTTTAAACACCTGCATAAAAAAAAATATCTCACTGATCAGAGGAATCAGGGGACTGGGATTTATGAGTAAGACTGTCAAGAGTATAAGAAACAGAATACAGTATTTCCAGCTCCCTTGCCAAGTATGTATTATGACTTCGGTTCATTTTACATAGATTCAAGCAAGTAACAAAAAAAAAAAGAAAAAAAAGGAAAGAGAGAGAAATAAAGCAAAAAAAAAAAAAGTCAGTCTTACAGTCTACAGAAACATCAGGGATTAAATGTCAATAGCAAATCTCTCAGTACTTCCTGCCACCACGCCAAATAAAGCCTGCTTCCAAGCCAAACATCTGCTTTGTCTGCCCCAAACAGGAACTCATGAGAAGGAAATGTAGCACCCTTTACTAACTGTGGTCAAAAGACAATATTTTTAAAATTCCACCCTATTCAACTATTTACCTGTAAAATCTCTGAAAGAGTAGGTATTTAAAAAAAAAAAAAGATCCTGCTATTTGTACTCTGTTCCTCAAGGGTTTGCATGACCAAGACATCATTCATCAATCACGCAAATGTTGCATTGGCAAGAATATTCACCCAGGCTAATGCTTTTTACAGAAGTTCCAGTTCCACATACATTAATTCTGAAAGAATAAACCAGACTGACATTTATTATGTGCACATGTATATAGAACCCTCTCTCTCTTTTGCTCTCTAAAATATGAGATTATACAAAAATCAGGTGTTTCAGTAACATTAATGCTACATCGGGAGTACAGTTTTCTCTGTGTCTAATGCTATCAAACCTCCACAATAGCTACAGAGGATTCCATAGCATTTCCATTTTCCTGCTCTTGGCTTCAACTAACAAATAATATTATTGTAAACTACAGTATGTACTGACAACTGATGTGGCAAATTAAAATACACAAGCATTTTTCTAGGCCAGGATTTCTAGCGGACTGTATCAGAGCTTTTGTGGCAGAATGTTTTGACGTCCCGGGCAGTGGAGGCCTCTTGGGAATTCCATTTGAAATTCCCTGCTGTTGTTTATGAAGGCTGATGAAACATTTTCCTGACACATAACAAGACACCATTCTCTATGACGAGTTGGATCTTTTCAAATGAACACAAGATTTTTACAATTTCAGGTAACAGACTGTACACCTCCCTTTTAGAAAGAAAATCCTAGTTGGATGCCAAAACAGGTGCAGGCAAACTTTGAAACCTGGTACGTATTTTGACAGTGAAATACTAGTGAAATTGTTCCTGTGCATTTTACAGAGCTAAAAAATTTTCAGATATATTTCCCTCAAACAATTACATATTTTTTTTTGGTAACAAAACACAAATTTTTATTATGATGTACCTAACAGTCCAAAGCAAATGCTGAAGAACAGTAACATATATCAAATTATCTTCCACTGATGTGTGAAATTCTGTTTTGTTCAGCTGAACTGTACCCATACACACCATCTGAAAATCTTGCCAAAACATTCCTAGCACCCACATAATAATTTGTGTATGTAGTTAACCCTCACCCCAGTTTGCTGAGACACTCAAGTCAGCTTTCTCCTCTTACAAATGTATTGACTGGGCTAAACTACAGAGCCAGGAAGGGCAAAACCGAGATTAGCACTTCTTGTTCCTTAATGCTGTGATGAGTCTTACAGATGACAGTGCACTTAAGAGCCACAGAGTTGAAGGATGCAGAAACTATACTACTGTTCGGAAAAGAATTAACATTTAGAATAGTATTATTTGGCTACAAACTTCAAACAGTTTAAAAGTGTGGTGAAAACACCGCGATGGCTTGAACATTAAAATAAGCAAGGGAAAGAAGGAGGAAAGGAGAGACAAAAATCGAGATAATCCACACATGCACACAAACGCACACAAAACTCCTCAACAATAAGTCCATAGCACTATCAACAAATGAACAAAAAAGCTCAATAAATTTAGCATCTTTTATAACTGTGAGATCTCTTCTAAAAGAAGATAGTGAGTTCTCAACAACGGAGATGAGAAACCAGAAGTTCAGGTCAAATTATTTATTAGTTATGAATATGTGTGTAGTTCAGTTTCTTTCAGTTTGGATAAATCAGCAATGAAAAAAGAAATCCTAATTTTTTCAGGAATATAAAACTCAGGTTTTGTTTTGTTTTGTTTTTTCCCTCCTAGCAAATAGTATTGGCATTGTTATTCAGACTCTATAGAAGTAAACGGTAAAAATAGACTCTAATAGTACAAGGGTTTTCAATAAACAATAATATTTACTCAGTGTGCATTATTTAAGGAGAGTATTTTGTTAGGACTTGCTGGAGTTTTCAGTAGTTTTATCTTGTAAATCTCTTGTATCGGTTTCAAGCCAAAGTCATGTTTCCACATGAAATACTAATATTCTCATTTTACACTAGTGGGCATACTGCATTTCAACAAGCTGCAACTTGCTGTCAAATGTAGCTTGCACTGCTGGGGAAATGTTACATTTTTAGGTCAACATTCGGAAGAAAAACAGTCATTAAGCATCTCTGTGCAATACAGGATCAGCGGATGGTCACCTCTTTGCTTCCCTTAAAATATACAGCATACCTATTAATCCTTATATACATTGAGAATTCAAGGATTACTAGGAGATACTTCTTAATAAGGAACTACTCTGCATTAATCTATTCACTGTCGGCAGAAGTTCTTTGACTCTGCTCTTGATCTAGGTAATAGAGAAATAGATAGGAAACAGAAACTGAGATTTGCAAAAGAACTTGTTAAGTGATGAAACATATTAAAAAAAAATAAAAAATCCTTTAGGCATTTAGGCCTCAATCCTGTTTCCTCAAATTTGCTGCTACCATGGTCATCGGAACACGGGGGACTTAGCTCCAAGTCAGACCACCTGGTAGGCTGCTGAAAAGTCAGGAAGGCCTGGGAACCGTTGTATCTCAGCGAAATGAAAGAACTTTTCCCATCCAGCCACCCGTAATTGCTCAGTGTATTTCCTGGCGATTGCAAAGGAAATGAGTTGCTGCTCAATTCACTAGAGCCCTGTTCTATAGCTGACTTAAAAAAAAAAAAAGTATAAAAGAGTAGTTAAGCAAAATGGGTTACTGGAGTTAAAGAAACGTGGATCTACTTCTGAGCTCACTTTTAGTTTCCCACAGGGTTTTGAGCATATGCATTTAACCTGTGCCACCACTGCTGCTCACTGTTTCACCTGTTTCTTAGATGTATTTTAACACCATTAATGACTGTGACCTCCTCAGACAGTTCAGTGCAGAGTAGCATCTATATCTTTAGGTATCACCCTACATCCATTCACATGCCTTCCACTAGTGGTTTGTATCTTTTCTGCTACTCAGATTTATTTTTTCATAAAGGTATATTCCAGAATACAGTCACACAGCAGCTTCCTAACAGTTAAGACTGCAAGTGCTTTTCCATAACAAAGAACACCTGCAATCTCTTTAAAACTCGCAGGAGAAGTACACAACACTAAGTTGGCATGTGCTGGAATTAAATCAGGGGTGTATTTGGTTTTAGAACCCCAAGGAAGTTTCCAAGGCACAAGAGAAAGCAAGCAGACCTTTAGAAAAGTCAAGCAGTCAGTAATTTACTTTCTACTGTGGGACCGATTTTTATCGACTTACCTTGCCATCAATCAGTTCCCATCTTTTATGGGAACTTTATTATCACAGCTCATTTTTAACCCGGTCTTTGCAGTATTTCCCAAGAGTGGCCCCTCGTAACTTAAAAAATAAACAAATAAAAACTTTGACCAAATTGGAAATTAATAAGACACCATTTATCAGTTGTCTGCAAAACAGAACTAAATTTGCAAACGTGAATACTTAGGAAATTTGGACATCTAAAATAGAATTAATTTCTGTATATTTTTTAACATGGCATATATTGAAAAACTTCTTTTTAGATGTGCTATTGCTAAACTCATGGAGGACTCCTCCATTATTATAAACCAAATGACGAATTTTAAATGGTACATGGCTACTCCTCTGAAGTATCTTCACACGATGGCAGGTAGGAAGAGACTATTATTTTCTAATTAATGTAATTATAATCTAATTTATTGAATCTGGTTTTAGGAGACAAAAAACTTCTGAGAAGCAATACTTTTGATAGGACCTGGGCACCATACACTTGATAGTTCCTCAGGTGTTTGAGTAAAGTATCAGGCACAAAACTCTGTTACACTGAAATCTGGCCTGTGGTCACATATTAATTATTAGTAGCTTGTGAGGGGAGTAACGACACGAGGAGAAAGGGAAAGAGGGAAACAATGAAAGAACATTGGGAAACAAAAAGACATAGCGGTAACTCAGAAAATATTAAAATTATAGTAAAATGTTCACAAAAGGGAAAAAAAAGTTAGAAAATGTGAATGCGTTTAGTTAAATCTAACAAGTAACTTAAACCACGTCCTAGGAGGCACCAATCACGTCCCATCCTCTTCAGCAACAACTCGGTATTGATGGTAGATTTGGGTGTTTATTTTTGGAGGAAGGATTTTCTCCAACTGCTATTAAAAACTTGCAACAATTTTACTTTGAGGAGCACACGATCCCTCTGCAGCTGGAGTATCAAGAACGTCAGCCACGAAGAACTGATTTCATACACAAGGGAACTGGCACAGTGGAGCACGGGTGACAGGAAAGCGCAATAAGTAGTTCAACATTAGGTTAGCTTCCCTTCTCTCCTGGTGAGCGGACAATTCCACTGTCTTAGTTAACCACACAGGGCTGGATAAACGGGCAGCTCTACAGCCGGCGTTGTTTAACGATGAGTAATACACATGCAATCTAGAGTTCCTACATGAAGAATAGACACCATTGCATGGGTGCCTGTAAGTTTTAGATCTGTCTCATTGTCTAAAGAAGGAAGGTGATGGAAACAGTTTTACTTTGTTTGCATCTGTTATTTTTCAATTGATTAATTGATAAAATCAGAATTAGATGTTTTACAAATGCCGTTCAATTAGTTGGAAAGATTTCCAGTAGAAAATTGTGACTTTTAAGATCGAACAGAGCTCTGTTCATCTGGGCTGCTTCTGTGGTCTGTGTACTGCTGTCAGGAATAAAGGAGTTTTTCAAACCACTATACACCTCAGAATAGACCTGTCCTGCTTGGTTCCCCTAGTTATAGCAACTTCTGAAATACAAATACAGCTGATCCAGAAAAACATTAAGAGCTGTTTCCCTGCTTCATTCTCTCAGAGTTAGGATTAATTCAATTAGTTTAAGTATTTTTAGTACACATAGAATATTTCAGATTTACTTTAGTCACCTAATACTGAATATAATCTAAAGACACCACTACCAGATTCAACCACAGCTCTAGTTTGCCTATCTCATAAATTAAAAGTCACAACACAAAGGACCGGAGCACGAAGCTGCCCACTCTCTCCAACTCCCCTGCTCCTTTACAGGCTGAAAGAATTTACAGGGCAACCAGAAAAAAAAAAACCTGCGACTAAAGCATTTGGAGCAGGAAAGGAGGAATGGTTATTTTACACTTCCAACGACCTTCTAGTCTTCAATTTCTTATAGATAAGCCCACCATAGCTGAACAAGCAGCCCTCCCTTAAGGACCACCAAAGCATGCCGATGTTGCTACACTTGGCTACTTGCAATATTACCGTAAGGGTAGTCCAACCTTAGCCCACCTCTTTATCAGTATTAATTTTGTCATGCCAAAATGAGGATAGAGATTTTCTTGGGGCAAGAAGCTTGCCTATACTTGTACTGATAAGAATCTAGCTTAGTTTTAGGCTTTAACAAAATGAGGAAAATACAATGATGACACTAAAATACACACTGAAAACCTAAATTCAATTATTTTACAATAATTGAAGAGTGTGTTTATCATTTTTTTTTTTTTTCCCCCATACGGTAGCAGATAGACAATAGTAAGAAAAAGACATACTTTGGAAAGATTTACATAGTATTTCAGAATAATTAAGATTAATGGAAGGCTTCCAAACTAGCTCACCAATGTATCGTGCACAGCCTATTAAGCTTGACACAGTAAGCTTTTTCTCATGGCCTTGACTGCAATGACTATTTAATGTATCTGGTGTGTGCTGTCCCCTAGGACCACAAAATAGACTTTATAAACTGTTAGGACAAACACTGACGTGCATCTAACTTTGTTTATCACTGAAGCCAGGCCAAACAGTGCTAATTGGAGTTCTTCTGCTAAACAATGTTTACGCGCTAATTAGTCTACTTCCTAAACTAAATGTTCCAAGAAAAACTAAGAATATATGGCAAACTGCCACTAAGTTGCAGTCTCATCAAGTATGTTACTTCGCAGACAAACACGGACAGGTAACAAATGGTAAATTCAAAAGGATGAACCAATGCACGTGGCTAAACAACGTAAAGAAAATCTCCAGTATGAGAGAAAGGAAAGCAGTTCTACAGTTTTAATTCAGATGGAACCAAAACATTCAATTCCTAACGGTGGAGAAAAATACACCGTTGTACACAAAGAGATAGAATGGCAAGGGTGAGAGTCTCTCCAAGAAAATAATATGCTGTATTTTGAATGCAAATGCACTACACTACTATTATTTATAGTTTGGACTACTAACAAAAAACCTGAAGAGGATATGTTGGCCAAATGATTTAGAAAGCTAAATCATTCAGATCTTTCAAGACAGCAAACTGAACCATTCAAGAGACAAAATCTGGTTGTGTTTTACAGACCAACAGGAAGTCCATTTTGCAAGGGAGTGGGGAAAAGAGGCTAAAAAGAGGACTAAAACTCCAATAAGGGCAAATGCCCCTGCACACAGGTAGCTCCTGGGCAAAGAGAGGACAGGAGGATGAGATGAAGAAGAAGAGAAGCCACAAACAGGGAGACAAGGCTACAAGATCCCAGTAAGGAAGGAGGGGGAGAATGGTCTTAAGGGGAATAGCCCCCTTTCCTTTCCAGGATGGCTTCGGTTATGAGAAAGTGGGCTCTGGAACATAAATGCTTTTGTTCACCCTGAATATGATCAAGTATTTTTTATTATGTATAATATAACAATTTTAAAAGGGAGTCAAAACATTCAGGTATGAAGGATTCTAGTGCTGTTTTTTCTCTTAAGATAAGTCGCAGGTTACTTGCACAAAAGACATGGTAATACGTTTCCATGCATCAGTCTTAATTCCAAGAAAGTTCTTCATAGCATGGGTAGCCAGTGCAAGGCCAAGTACAAAAGGATCCAGATCTCTAGACACTACTGCATTATCAGTATCACTGGTAATCAGAAATGCCTTTTGCTCTGCTTCATGAAAGGAGGAAAAACTCTTGACCTGGAATTTCAAGCTAACTTTGCAATTTTTGTCTTCTGACCCCATAGTCTCTGACCTGTGTTTCATTTCACTCTTATGCTGAAAGACTTCCTCGCGCGGTTACAGCCTAGTGCCAGACATGCAGTCTGATCTTGTCCGGATCTTCAGAAACCTTATCTCCAGCTAGCAACTTCCTCTGCAACTACAAAGGAGACCTGGACCATGGCTGACTCCCTGCTGTACCTCCAAACGGGAGCAGAATCCACAAGCATGCCTAACTGGTCCCAGATGCCTCAGGAGTCCCATGGCTTCCTCTCCCTGCCCCGCAGGGTGGCCTCTTGCTCACACACCTAGGGCTAAAAGGGGCTCCTTCCCACCATCCATGCCTTCAGAGCCTGTGACCATTCCAAAGTCTCAAGAGTGTCCTTCCTACACACAACCTCAAATGCTTTCCCCCTCTATTGCCAGTACTTCTGATAAGAGCAGCTGGCTCTTAACTGTCCCTCTTAAGGAGGGAGATGTGGGGAAGAGGAAGGGGAAAAGGCATGTGTCCCCTGAGGAGGCAGGAGGGGTAAGCGTCCATGCAATGGGAGATAAAGCACCCTGCAGCGAGATAAAATTCCTTTCAGGATATGAAAAAGCAAAAGGTGGCAAAGGATAAGCACAGTAGACAGGAGTGAGACAGAAATAAGGTCCATTAACCAACACCTGATCATTTCTAGGATGCATCTGGGAGCTGTGCTTGCTTTCCCTATTTAAACTTTCATGTGGCTATAAGTCTAACTTGGCTGAAGAGGTTCAACTCAGCAGTAGGGTATGGCTGCAAAATATCCCTCCTGCTGTGAATCGTTTTATGCCACTCTAGAAAAATTGGTGGTTTCTCCTCCCCGCAGCTTGATCTTTTCTAAACCACAGGATCTTCATATGATCTTTCCTAAATCACACGTTCCCACTTCTGGAGCTGCTTTTTTTTTTTTTAGTAAATTGGTTTCTCAGTTAGCAAAAACCAAGGGCACAGTATTCCTTAGAGGTTATAAACATAGGAAAACAATCCCTCCGAACAGTTCAGCACTGTCAAAAGCAAACAAACAGCTCATAAGCTATTAAAACTGTTCCTTCAAAACCTTCAACTGAAAAGACCAGTAATTTCACTTATTTATTAACAGGTTCTTATATCAACCCACATTTTCTCTTTAATTTAATTCTTAATCTCCAGTCTCATTAAAGGAATAAATTGCCTTTCCAACGACGGGGAAACCCATGTAGAACTCAAGGCTACTTAGTTAATTCAGAAACGCATCACGTTGCTGGTAGAGGAAAACACAGTGTCTGCAGCTTTGTTTATGCTTGTGGATGCCAAAGGATTTACTCAAAAAGTACATGTAATCAGCAACCTGCAGAGTATAATTAAGAATAAAGCACAATGCTCCAAACATGGTATATATTACAAATGTAATCGGCTTCAGAAGACTTCTTTCTTAAAACACGAAAACATTGAAAAAATTCATGCCCTCAGTATAACTGAATTTGTCACGTAAGTTTTAAGAATTCTCCCATGATCAAAAATTATGATTTATTCTGCCATTTCTTTATAAAGCAAGAATATTGTTTTGCTTGTACATGAGTTTGAAAAAATAAAGTTCGAGCTCTTACTGTTGAGGATCCAATATTCCTAGAGAAGTAGTAGTCGTGCACAAGTCAGAATGTCAACTATAAAGCAGGATGGGGAGTATTTCAGGGTAGTATACACTCAAAAAAAAGTGAACACTATGTCCTACATTAGCATAATTTCGGGGAAAAAAAAAAGAGGTAAGAAAGATTTACCAACAAAATACAGCACCTTTTAAACACTCAGGGTGTGATTTTCAGAATCTCACTGCCCACAGCAATACTTTTGGAAAAGCAACATTGCTAGCAGAGAATAACAGTAACTAAAAAGAACAGTAAAGCTGTCAGCAGCTTCCGTCTTATTCAGGCTACTGTGATTTCTGTCTTTAAGAACACGTCTTCACTGATGACAGAAACAAACCCAAGTAAGTCGAGAATGACACTACATGCTAAATAACCCCAAGCTCTGGAAGTGAGGCAGCACGTATCTTGTCTTACTTCACCTCACAGCAAACACTCCCTACCACCAAAGTCTGTGATTATTATGGATGAACAGCCTGCTGCACATTTTGGGTGTGACGCGTGTCAGAGGAAGGCCCTGAGAGCCTTTCCACTCAGCTCGGTAGCTCCTGCCTCTCTCCCACACTGGTGCTTTTGGAGCTCCAAGTAGCTTCTCACATCACTTCATAGTGAAGGTCGTGTTTCAGTAGACAGCACCTCACCTCTCCTGATATGCATGAACCTATTCGTGATACCCACAGAGACAATGGCAGGTACGGAAAAATGATCCCAATGAAGTATTCCTCAATTTTGAACTTTGCCTCGGGCACGGTAATGAGAGTTTTGAACTTTTAAAAGAAAATTAAGAGAACACAGACTGCTTTTACCCTCCTCTCAGGCTTGTCTACAAAGACATTAATGGCTACCGTAATCCTATCGGGACACTTGTATTCCAGGATTAATGCTTCTTACCCTCTTTGGCTCGTATTTTGTACGCAGCAAAAACAGAAAAAAGGGAACTCTTCATCCTGGCATACAAGTGTCCTCCTGAGAAATTAGACTGGGATAGCCACCACAGGATCAAAGAACTTCCTTGGAGGATAAAGCCTTTATCTTCACTGCTCATTTGTTCCTTTCCTGTTAACTGGAAACAAAAAGGAAAGCTAACTCCAGCAGTTCTCCTGACTGCTAGTCTGGGAAGCGCTGGACAGCTCAGGGACTATTACATCTATCGTGAAAATTTTCTTTCTCATAATCATAGAAAGTTGTGTTATCTGAAGTCATGTAGTTTCTGGGCCAAATTCACCCACGGTTTTCAGTGTAGACCCAGTAAATCCAAAACATCCGGGTGCATAAAACAAAGGATAGAAATTAGCCTCTGAGTCTGAGAAATACTGATGTTTATCTCCTCGTGCTTACAGATCCAAACACTTAAGATAATTTTTTTTTAACAACTACAATTTATTTTACAAATTCAGATTGTGGGAGAGGCTTGCTTTTTTTTTTTTCCCCTTCCCTAAATTTAAAAAAGTAGCAAACTAACAAAAAAAACAACACCAAACCAACCAACCAAAAACGTATCTGTTACTCGTAGTGGGAAACAGCTACTGTTTTGTTCCACTAAAAGAGAAGCCTGATTCTACCATAAGCTGACAAGATATAGATTATTTCTCATCATTGCAGCTCTAATGCTGTAGATGTGTCATATCCTTCAAATTCCTCCTGCAACATCTGTCAAGAACAAAGACATTTACTAACACAGAACAGGATTTGCTTAGCTGGGCCTTAAGCTAATAGAAGTCCTGAATTGTAAACAGGCAGTGCTTTAGGACAAAACATGTCAAAAGAGCAGAACTTAAACAATGACACGTAAGGAAAAATGAAAAACCAATCACTTGCAATTAGACTCAAAACATGTTTAGTCCCCGTTGCCCCCTGCTAATAGCTACAATAAATGCAAGGCATAAAAGCGTCTCTTTAGCAAATGTAAAAAGTAACATTTAATAGAGGGGAAGTCTTATTTGGTGCAATGGGTACAAAGTAAGGGAGAAAAATGTTCCATGACCTAAATAACAGGTTAGTTCCTCAATTGCCAATGGAATTTAAAAGTACCTAAACATTAGTTATTTCCATAGGAAGCATTCTCATGGTTTCAAGCTGCCTGTAATTTCAAAGCAGCCCAGAGCCTTATTTATGTAGCTTTGGTAGTAGGTTTACATGAAAATTCTATGTTGGTGTTCCCAGAAATTCACTGGTGCAGTCTGAACAAGTAATGTGCTCCAGCTAATCTCCTACTTTTTCAAACATTCAGCCTGAGTTTTGATTTTTTTTATTTCTGCTAGCCGCAAGCAACAGAAGCGGACCGCTGGCATCCAATTTTCTTTTTCTAATTAAGCACAGCAAATGCTGTACATTCAAGCAGAAAAAATAACAGGGCTTTAAATAAAAAAATATTGTTATATTTAATACTCTAATTTGTAAGCTCAGAAGTAAAAAAAAAAAAAAAAAAAAAAA